>JACEGR010001913.1:0-146695 GCA_014170235.1 Listronotus bonariensis
TGAATTTAGTACGCAAAGCTGTAAACATATGTTTTTCTGTTTGAGATCCTATTTCTTCACATATGAAAGTCACAATTCTCTCAAATTAAATCTAAGCTTTTGTTTTAAGATATCTTTTTTCAGTGTACTTAATCATCATAGCACGTACTTTAAAAAATCCTCTTATTTCGTCTCTGTCCTGCCATAAAACCTGATGCGTGGCATGAGGAACCAGAAACTCGTCGGGTTTAATATTTTTTGCCGCAATAAATCATTGTTCACAAAAGGGTTTGTTACATTATGATTTTTGCCTATTTTGTGCCATTGCCTTCAAAATGAATTATATCTAGCTCAGGAATGCTATAGGCTATATTTTATTATAATTAAACAAAAAATTCAGAAAAAAATATAATTAACACTCAACGAAGTGCGCACGGGTCGGCTAGTGTAAAATAAAATTTAAAAAAAATTGTCTCACCCTGTATAATCTCGACTTACTGAACAGTCAACCTATGAAAAGAAGCACGCATTAGTATAAGGATAGTTGTCCAAATTAAAATACGTTTTTTTATTCTAACTTCGAAGGCCAATATGTTTCTAACAAAGCGCGATATAACTTTTTTTATATAAAGTACCAACATTATTTTGGCTCACTCTATCTTTCCTATCATTTCTGACCTCACCCTGTATAATATTATTAATTATCTATTGCCAAACTGAATAAGATTTTAATAAAGAAATATGTTGCGTGATGCAGTAATTTATCTAAATAATGGACCAGATAATTATAGTGCACGAAACCACTTAAAGAGATGCTTGAGGCAAAACACAACGAAAAGCTAAAAAGTCTGAGACAACAGAACCATTTATTATTCTAATGGACCATGTGTAAAAGTTTTTTTGTATAATCCCGTTTATATCCACCACTGTATATATGTATTGTCTGAAACACAAAAATAAAAATGATAACAATTATAGTAAATTTTTGGGTTAAACTTATATTATTAAAGGAATTGTGCCATTACCTTAAAGAGATCACACTTTTATTTGGACGGGATAATAGCTATTTATGTATCAAGGGCGTTACTAGTACTATAATGCCCTGAAGGTCAGAAATAGCCCGAGGGCTAGATTTCGACCTGATGGGCATTATAGTCCAGTAAAGCCCGTGGTGACATACAATGCTTTATGTTTTACAAAAAGAAGTTTTCAATGACTAATTACATTATTTATTCGCAATATAAAAAATAAGTTGCACCTGTACCTGTATACGTAAGTAGATAATGACTGGTGTTAAGTTTGACTTTGATGTTTCTATCAGTTAGTCAGTTGGCATTTTTATTTAACGATTTGCTCAAAATGGAAGAAATTCCACAAAATGTAAGAGAAAAGGCCATAAAAGCGAGAGAAAATATTTTGCCAATTAAACCAAGGCAACAGTATGATCGGGAGTATGGCATATTTTGGTATTTGGAAAGATAGCAGACGCCGATTTCTTCAAATAGCTCGAAACCGTTTTAATGGCATATTTTCAGGAACTGGTGAAGTTATTGATTTTATTTTTAATACATATGTTTAACAAACTTTATTATTTTTAGTCGGAAAAATACGGTCGAACTCTCTCTGGACCAAGTATTCCACCCTAAGGTCTACGTTGATGGTCTATGAAAATAAGAACATTTCTGCAGAAAAATTATTTTTGTATAAACTTGATCTTTATTGTAGAGAAATAAAATTGGATAAGCAATAAAATTTCCATATTAGCGCATTAGGGGCATTATAAGCGGGCATTATCATAATGCCCGCTTATAACTGCCCCTAGGTGTGATAGCAGGTATTATTGCTACCATAACATATTCCGTTTCTAAGGTATTACAGATCAATAATAGATGGTAAAACATAAAATGAAATAAACTAAGAATTACATTTGTATATGTGTGTGGATAATGTGTGCCAAAATAATATTGAAAAGCAAAAAAAGTATCATCTGCGGTAAAACGTTATATACTCAGCACTAGAGCTGTTGACTGTTTTGTCATACCTTGCATTTTAGGTGTTTCATCCGAAAAAAATTAAAAAGTTGCAAAAGGTTCAGTGGCGTACATTTTTTTGTCGATAATATTAGCTAAGATGTCCACTTGTCTCACTAAGTAAAATTAGTTTAGGGCTAAATTAACTTTCTATTTAAACAAATACCACCGACAAATTGTCTTAAAATAATATAAGGCATATTTAAGATTTTATCAAAATCCGATTTTCTTTTTAAAGTTTAACACCTGTATCTTAAAAATAAAGCATTTTCAGACATATGTTTATACATTTTCTTTCAATAAATTGGCTCAGAAATACACCCTTAAATTTTCCTACCGCAAATAGGAAACATGAATTGAGTTTACCAGAAATTATTCTTTTTTTATCATACCATGATCTGATTTATATTTTTAAAAAAGTGTTATTACTTGTAAGTGTATACTTAAAAACGGCATTATTTTATACATTTTCTTAATAAAGCTTTAATTGCACTATTCTTTGGACAAACCACGAAGACTAAAAGCCTAAACACTAACGTACCGTGGGTGTCTTAAGCAAGGTAAGAGGTAGTTTGTTGACACGGGACTTAAATACTTGAAGATTTGGGGGAAGGAAAGAAAGACCTCCGCTGGCAGTAGGTATCACAGTCTAGAAACTCTAGGGATAAAAAAACGAACGAATGGGAAGTTCGGGGCCTGTCCAGTTGTACCGTATAGGGATGCATACGTGCGGCACCACGAGTTTCTCTGTTGGGAGCTGCAAGAGGAGCAGAAAGTAGAAGCCGTAAAAGTATCTATAAAATAGCGATAGATCTCCCACAGCTTGACGATGGGCAAGAGAAAGCAGTCTTTGAGTAAGTAAATGATCATTAATAAGACGAACAGCTCTTCTTTGAATGGCATCAAGAATGCTGAGGGTTGTAGGGGATGCCATTTCCCAGACATGAAAACAATATTCCAGGGAGGGTCGAATTTGGGACACGTACAAAGTGTATAAATTGGTAGAAGAAAAATACTTTTGGCTCGAAAAAGAAATCCAAGCTTTTTGAAGCCCCGGTGGCTATATATACAATGTGTTTATGCCAGTTAAGGTTACTTTCAAATGAGGCGCCCACAAGGTTGAACGTGCCCCCGCTCTGCAAAACCTGGCCACTCATAAGCAAAGGGTGAGTGTTTAATGATTTTTTCGTCACAAGGAACATGATTGTGTTTTGGATGCATTAAATTGAACGAGATTTTTGGCGCCCTATAATCCAATATCAAATTAAGATCCTGTGAAAGAGACATCTGCATCGCCCTGCGTTTGCTTTCCAAGTCGGGTTGAGAGATTGGTTTGAGAACCTAAAAAGTGGAGTAAAGGGTACTATGCAAACTATTTTAATTAAATTTACTTTCAATATTTACAAGACAATCGTACATAGACGCTCAACAATTCGATGACTAAACAGAAGTTAATTAGTGCTTCATTATCTGTTTTAAACGATGCTTAAATAATTTACTGTAACGGGTCTCTAGAGCAGAAACCATTATGTGTGTTCCATAGGTGAACATAAAAATCTCCGTAAATTATGCAAAGTACATATTATGGCCAGTGAATCCAAGAACTTTTAATTTATAGCTGAATACGGGTGTTAAATATACGTTTGCCATATGGCAGTAAAATACAGGGTCATTTAAAATTTACTACCCATATTTTAAAGTGTGTTTTCGAGAACCAAATAAGACTTTTTTTTATAAACATAAACATATGAAGACCACATAGAAAAAGCGATGAAAGTCCATTTTTTTTCATAAAAATCATATTTTTGCAGGACATTATACAGGTTAGTTCTGGTTAATTTTGTCTCCCCCGTGGCGCAGTGGACAGAGCTTTGATCTTTGAAGCCAGAGGTCGCCGGTTCTATTCCCAGCGGGGGAGACATATTTAGGTAGTAGATATTTAAAAATAACGACCTTGGTGGCACTACCGCGTTGTTTAAAATGCTGTGAAATGCATAACTGCATGTTTCAGTGCTTGGACAACGTTGACGGAACAGGGGAACGATGGGTTAAACATCTAATAACTCGACACCCACGGTACTCTGGTATTTAGGCATATGCCTTCGTGGGATGTGAAAAATATAAAAAAACAATGTTTGTTTATTTAAAAACTTAGCACGCAAGTTATCTGAGAAAAGAGGCAGATTTAATAAAATTCCCGTCAAGATATTTTTAAGGAGGGACGTTTTTACAAAAAACTGGACTCCTCGACCCCTGACCTCCAGGGCTATCCAAAATTCTTAACTAAGAAGGAAGTCAAGTGATACATCATTTCAAAACTCCTGACGAGTACTTTATAACCCTAGAATATGAAGTCAATAACTTCACCTATTACAAAATGGCGGTACTTTAAAAATTACCTAAATACCTGATTTGGATGGCCATATTTCCGAAACTAATAAAGTTAGATGTACTTAATTGGGTATTTTCCTAAAGCTTTTTTAAAATCTTTTTAATGCTGATACTAGTGATATTATACGAAGTGTACATTTTTTAATGAAGCACCCTGTATATTATATAAGCAATAGAAAGATCTTTAAAAGAGCTTTTAGAAAATATCCCAAAAGTACATCTTAGTTTATTAGTTTCGGAAATATAGTCATCCCAATCAGGTTTTTGGGTCATTTTTAAATTACCGCCATTTTGTAGTAAGTAAAGAAATTGACTTTATATTTTAGGGTTATAAAGTACTCGTCAGGAGCTATAAAATGATATATCACTTGACCCCCTTCTTATTTAATAGTTTTTGGGGTGATGGCCCTGGTAGTTAAGAGGGCTAAAGAGGCGTCGTCCAATTTTTTGTAAAACACGTTCCCCCTCAATAAATATCTTGACGTGTTTCGGCGATTTTCTCAAATCTGTCTCTTTTCGCAGATACCTTAAGTAGAATGTTTTTAAATAATCATCCTGTATCTCTTGAGTTGATGTATATTTCAGTACTGAAAAAAAGATTTATGTCTTAGTTCAAGAGTTATCGTTATGATCAATGACACTTCTAAATAATAGTAAGTTACGATTTTATGCCTTAATAAAAATATTACAATTTTCTTTTAGGCCTAACAAAATATTAAAAAAAAATGGACTAGGTAACTCTTACAGAAATATGTTAATAATAAAATGGAATAAAGTAAATAACTAAATATTTTCCCAATGGCAAGGTACATAATATAACTTTGGTAAAGTTTAATATCTAACGTTAAAAAACACCCTACTGAAGATTTCCTATTTTTGGACATTAATCGTTATTCTCGTGTGTCTTCGTATGTCCCAAAAATCAAAGGTCATGACCCGAGGCTACATTTTTGCATCAAATCTCAATGTTATGTTATCGCTGTTAACGACTAAAATCAATGTTAGATTTAAGCGTTAAAGATAATAATATATATTTATTTCTATATTAAAAAATAACGGTAAATCAGTCTGATTTAAACTCTGAAAGTGGAAGTGGAGCGGGTAGTCATTTTTAAGTAAATAGAGGTTTTTCCGGAACAATTTACAATATGGACTTAAGTTATGTAGAAAATAGGCACTCAATTGCCCGAGAATAAATAGAAAAGGGTTGTTTGATTGACAAAAACATATTAAGCGAAAAGTTGCCGTTCATTGCGAGAATAGGGTTTGAGACATTTGCTCTAATTTTAAAAAATATTGGTTTTAAGTAATGTTTTTAAAAGCAGGTATTAAGTATTTAAAAAAAATTGAATATAACAACATATAAAATGGGCTAAAGATATTGCGTTAGAAATAAAAAACCACACTACACCACAAAATATTTAGCGTTGGATAATTTTTCACACCCCAATAAATAGCCCATGTTTGTATATAGCATACCCAAAATTTACAATAAAAATCTGAACTCTAGGAAGCTTACAAATATAAAAACCTATTACAAATAAAATATTGCTTACAAATTTCTTACATACATAAAAAGATTATTATTATTATTATTCTTTAAAAGATCCAACACGACGTATCCCATGGCTCCGACCCCATAGGGCGTCGTGTGGAAGGCCATCCATATCGAAGACCACTCCTCGCGTCCGCTCCGTCAGTGATCTTCGGCCAAATTCATTTGCCTCAGTAGACGAAGGGATCCAAGGACCACAGATTTCTGCATCTTCATCACCAGTTGTTCGGGTGTATTTTCACATACTGGAATGTACCTCATTTCCCTTAACATGATATTCTTCATGCCTCCCAAAACGCCAATTATCAGGACAACCAATCGCACGGTATACTCCGGATAGAGCCTCCGAAGTTCGCCAAGATCTTAATATTTGGCTCGTTTCTCCCGTTCTTTTATTTCGATGTTAGTTTCCGCTGGGGCGGAGAACTCTATAGGCGGGAACAGACTAAGCAAACATTGTTGAGCAACAGTTGATCAACTTGTGAGTTCGCTCAATTTATACGTGTTGCTCAACAGTTGCGCAAGTGTTGACAAACTGTTGCATGATGTTCGCTCCCGAGGCGGTACATCAAAGGAAATGTTGACCAACAGTGCGTCAACAGTTTCTCCGGTGTATACGTGTGCAGACTTGTCAATATGCATTTAGTTTAATTTAGGCATTCGAGAGCGGTTCATCGGCAGAGTTACTTTCATTTTATTTGAAAATGTCGCACGATTGGTCAGAAGACCAAGTTCTACATTTGATAGAGCTTATAAGGGAACATTCAAATATATGGAATCCCGAAAATGAAGCTTATAAAAACAAAAATAAACGAACTGACGCATTTAATATTATAGCTACCGTTCTAGAACTATCCCCATTCTTAATTCTGGTAAAAAGTTCCGTTTTCTGTTTGCGAATATACTTTTTGCCACCACCGACGCTTTCTGCACTTAGGCGATTTTTTAATTTTCACTAATAAAAAAGTGCACCATGCGAGTAAAGCATCGTCTTCGTCGCACATTTTGGCTCGACTGAACGAACTTTTCAGCAACAAGGTTCGCCGATATTTTCCAACAATCATCGACGTTTATTTGCCAACAGTTCATCAACTCTTGCTCAACAGTTGTTCAACTGTTGCTCAATAATGTTTGCTTAGTCTGTTCCCACCTTATTACATACATGGTGTGGTTTGTCTTATCAAGGAGAACGATGTCGGGTTTATTCGCTTGAATTTGATGCGTTGTTGGGAACGCGTAGTTCCAGTATATGCGACAGTTGTCATTTTCTACTACTGCCTCAATGTCTTCGGGAGCAAACGGCAGTATTGCCGTTTCATCGATGCCGTAGTAATGCCTCAGGTGATAGTAAAGTACCCGAAGAGCGTCATTATGCCGATGGATGTAGCTATTGACAACATGCACTGGACAAGCTGACAATAAATGCATAAGGGTTTCGGGTTGCTGTCGACAGGCTCGACATGCGGTGTCAAGAACGTTGGAGAATTGGCTTCGGTACACCAATGTGTTTATCACCCCATCTTGGCATGCTAATAAGAATCCTTCGGTCTCAGACTTAAGCTCGGCGGATTTCAAAACCCAAACATTATTATTATTATTATTATTATTTAAAAAACCCTGTACACTGATAACAGATACTCCAGTAGATACTTTTATAATAGTATAAACAGCTATTAATGTAACTTATAAATAATTTATTTATAGCTTGTCCATTTAAAATGTTCCATTTGCATAATACATCATGATTAAATTTTCGAATATAATATGCAAATTTGTTTTTCATTAAAATACACACATACTATGTGGGGTATGCAATTTGTTATTATTAAATGGATGTTAAAGGCTGATTGATCACAAAATGTATCAAAAGTGGCAGCAAAATTTAATATTCTACCAAAAACTGTATCTATACTCCAAGTACTTTGTATTGATAATTAATAACTAGTAACCAATAAAATACATTTTTTTATTATGGTAACTCGGACTTCTCTCACTTTTTAAACCAATTTAATAGAAGTACATTTTTTGTTTAGGTGCTAAATTGCTCTTCCTTAGCTGTGAACACTGTTGGGTGACCTGTAGTGCGGTTATGCTTGCCTTTTAACTTGTTCTGTAGAGTTTCCCGCGAAATTTTAAATCGTTTACTTGCTACCACTTGAGACATGTCAGCTCGAATGGCCGCCAGCACTCTCTCGAGGTCAACTTTACTATAGTTTTTGTAAGTACAGCCCCCTACTTTTTTCTTGTAATTTCTAAGCATTTTTGATTTCTTTAGACCTAAAACAATAGAGTTCCAACGTAAAAACTGCAAAAATATTTAAAAAAACCTTCAATAAATAAAAATATTATATGACATGACTAACTGCCAAAGTAGGTTGATGGTGCCAAAGGAACCTCGTTTTACGGTAGTGAAGCCCCATCTCATATAAGGTGGTATAGAGGTATAGAGGAGTCATTGAGCAAAATATTAGCTTTGTTAAAATACTTACGGTTTTGCCATCCACTGGCTCTTAAGGGGCCCACAGACGATCAATATTATTGGGCAAAATATCGTACAGTAATATTGCTAGTCGTCCCCAAACAGTGCAATATATTCGCGCAATGACTATATTTAATATATTGCACAATAACTAGTTTTGTTTTGTAACTACTGGGTAAAACATGAATAAGAAAAAGTAGCTGCTTGAAACATGTTTGAAAATAAGAAAAAACCTTTATTTCTTTTTATATTGCTTTTGAACACATATTTGTGTAATTGCTTTTGTAAAACGAATACTTTTCGTATTTGAAAACTGAAATAATTGTGCAATATTACCCACACACGGCACAATAAATCACTATTGCACAATAAAAATCAAACTGTATTTGATTGACACAATATTTTGTACAAGCTCTCAATATAAACCACAAACGGTCAATAATATTGTAGATTTGTATTTTAACAAGCAACAGGTAGATATTCTTTTCAATATTACGTTGGTGTAATAATTTTAATTTGTTAGTAAGTAGAATTACCCAAATAAGTTACGTTTATTCTTAAATGTCATCCATTTTAACCATACGTAAATGTATGATACACAACTAAACGTTGTTGAATTTGTTGCTAAAACTCTTTATAACTTCCAAGGACGGCGGATGACGTAAGGTTTCGACACATCATCCTGTTTACTGATTACTTTGAGCATATAGACACAATGAAAAATTGGCTCCCAAAATAGATAATACGCGAATAAAAACGTTTATTACAGTTTATTATGCTAAGCCACAGATCAGAGACGGCCAGGCTTAAAAAAATAATCTTGAATATTAAATATTTATATTATAGGTGTTTAGTTAGAAGTATACAATATGTCTATGTAATTAACATTAAACAGGAATTCGCACATTGCTTCTGAATTCGTATTTTTAATAACTGGCATTAAATATCTTATTTTAATCAATGGTTTCTTGATTTTTTAATCATTCATCAAATTTCCTTTAAAATTATGTATTGGATTTATTTAAATACTAGCGGACCACTTCGTTGGCCGTTAATTATATTTTGCTCTGAACTTTTCGTTTAATCAGAACTAACCAGAACCAGAACTAATCAAAACTAACCAGAACTAGTTATACATAAAAACCTTTTTCTTAAATCACTCTATCTATTTAAAAAAACTGCATTAAAATTCGTTGGAAAGTTTTAAATATCTAATCTCTTTGACTCCTGACGATTCACACCTGCGAGTCATGGGTAAGGAGTTAAAACTCGTGCGTTTCCACCCGCATAATTAGGACTGGTTCAAATTTTCCCCTATGGATGACGACTTTTTGACAAAATTCCCTACATAAATTAACGGTTGGTACTACCAAAAGTTGTGATTCAATTCAAATGTACATGAATATGATTTTACCAGTGTCCTTGAAAAAACCCCCGACAATCAGCTGATGGGTGCCGACTCATGCGTCACGGGTGAACACCGGAATCGGCTTTAAGGATACATATTACAGACAGACGCGAAAAGCGACTTTACTTTATAGTATGTAGTAATTAATATAAATAAATATCAAATCAAAAATCTACTAAAAATAAGGAAATTTGTTGTTTTTTCATTTCTATCTATTTTTATATAAAAAAAGAAATCTTCCTCCGCAGAGAATCCGACCCAAGCCGCCCGCGTGAAAGGCGGAGCATTCCACCACTGAACTATCTATCTATCTCTTTGTTTTATGGCTCTGATACTAAGTCAATTCGCCAGTTCTCCCGTTCCGGTCATATATGCTATTGCTTATAAGCTTTCCCGGATTTGTCCTTGGAAAATCTGGATAATCGAGCCTCGAAACTCCCAGACTTTCCTAGCATATGAATAAGAAACAATTGTAAACATCAACAACAGCGATGAACTTCTGAACATGCATAAATTGTAACTGTCAAGCCAGCGGCTGCTACTGGTATCGCGCACAACCGTCACTTTCACTACTGACGTATTTCCTAAGGCTTGCGCACCTCCTCGACCATACGAGGACACCATGTGTTCAACACCAAAACGTAAAAACTTCAGGCTTTAGGAATCTTCACTCACAGCGCTTAGCCCCAGAAGAAAGAAGCCCCAATTTAGCGTGAATCTTTTCTCGGTCCTCAAGGGTACAGCTACGCTCGTACGACGCCCTTAATCGCCTACCCGGGAAGTCTATGTAGACCTCTACGTAAACGTGAACCGCACTACTCGAAGACCACGGAAATAGTGATCACTGGACTAATCCTAACTTATAAACTTAACCTTACATAGTTATAGTTTATCCAAGATAGCCGACCCGTGCCTGCTGTGTTGGGCGTTAATATCTGAACTTTTTGCTTAATCATGGTAAATTATAGCCTATAACACTCCTGAATAGTGTAGCTTTCTGATTGTAAAAAATTCTAATGATCGATTTAGTACTTTCGAAGATTGGCGGCTACAAACAAACAAAGTTACAAACTTAACTTTTTTATATATTAATATAGATTGATATTTGTAGTAGTGCCCTAACTTTCAAAATATTTTTTTATTAACATGAATGATGTTGTCACGATAGCATTTCAAAAAAAATATTCTCTTCCTCTGGAGAGGCGTTAAAGGTTTGTAAAAAGTATATTAAAGTTCTGGTTAATACAAAAAAATAAAAAAGTGAGTAATAAGTGTCACAGCTAGTCCGTCTTTGCAGCCATGAGTTATTCACAGCACTTCATTGCATAGTAATTTAAATTTTTTATAATTACTTATTAGAAGAAAACTGGAATACATTTAAAAGTGTAATAATTTGTTTTCTCAAAATCTGGTTTTATTGAAGCTCTTTAAGGGCCAATGTCTCTTAAGAAAAGGTCTATAGGAAAAAGATTTATTTAAACTTGTGGTCATTTTTTATATCCCGGATATTTTCCATCTTTTCCCAGACAGTCTGTATTAAACTAACAGCTGGTAAATAGATTTTTGCTTTCAGTACATATCATACCTAATTTTGTATGATGGGTAACGGTATACCAATGTTAATATTACAAAGTCAACAGAGTATGAGCAAACAAAATTTTATTAATTATATTAAGTGGAGATATCCACTTTATCACGCCGTATCAACAAGCCACACCAAAACCAGTAAATGTGTTGATAAAAATTTTAAAACGTTTATTATCGTCGTTAGAACAGGAAGTTTTATGCTAAACCGCATCGCTTTGATAATAAGGAAGATTCCGAAATATACGAGGAATTTTACAAAATAAACACCTTATCGCTTTATTGTCAATTTTTTTCTTGAAACAAAAAAATCTATACGATTACACTTCCTTTAACTTTTTTATATTTCTTTGTACAAAATAAATAAAAATATCAGTTTGTTTGGTACTTTTGTAGTTTCCAAATCTATAAATAGGTTGGTATCACTTAAAGTATACATGCTACGACAAAAAGTATAACTTTTTTAATAAACCACTCTATATCACTGTTAAAAAGATTCGTTAAAAAACTTTAAAGAAAAACATCTGTTAAATTTTCAATAGTTTTGGAAATATGGACGTCCAAATGTGAAGAATAGATTTAAATTTTAATTAGTTGTCAAAGCACTCAAAGCAGTTACTGTAAGAAGAAAGTCTACTAGAGGATACCATATTCATTTTATAATTGAATTGGAAAAGTCCCATATACAATACTCAGAGGATTTTCCCAGACCTTTTTTTTGGTTTTTCAAGCATAAGTATGTCGTCTTAATGCAATAATATACCTTTTTGATTCGGTAAAGAATTTTTGGGGTTATATTGCGACATTTATTAAAATTTTCTTGATGCTTCAATCTTTTAAACATTCTGGTCAGTTCCACATAAAATAATCCTAAACCCGTTGGATAAACATTTTCTAAAATATACATAAAAATTAGCACTGAGAAAAGAAAAAGTAAGTACTATTTTTATCTACCCTTAGCACCTGGTACCTGTAAATTGGCCGTCGGCTCAAGCTAGAAAATATGCATACACGCATGGTATATACTGGCACTAATATAAATTATTTCTGAGAAAATAAGGAAGGTCTGGGGGCCCTGGGATCTTGGACTATCATAAGAGACTCTTGCTTTTACTCCCCTGTCTAGTGCCTATTATTCCCCTGTCTAGCGCCTATTACTCCCCTGTCTGGCGCCCATTTTTTTCATGGCTCCCTAGGCTGTAGCCTAGTAAGCCTAATGGTTAATACGGCACTGCTCTAAACTGTCGAAAAAGGGTGATTTTCTTTTCTGTTAAGTTTTGATTTCTATAAGGTCAAACAGATTAGTGGCATTTCTTTTTTACCCAATAACTTTGTTCACTATTATGGTATTAGCAATGGTATGTTAAGGAATAGGTTGGCTTAGGATAACTTTTGTAAAAAAAAATATAAAATTTAATGATATAAACGGTTGGAAAAAATAGTCTAAATGCAACACGTTTTTCGGTAAATGAGTTATTGGCCTGTTTTCCTCTATAAAAGTTTTATTTATAAATTTTGTTCTATTTTCGTAACCTGGATGTTCGGGCCTCCTACGCGCCAGTTGGTTAAAATTTCATGGAAGTCAATGTTTGTTTCGTTTTATTCGAAACATGTGCTCGCTGCATTATTCTGTTATATAATAAAGTCAAAAATTTAGTATTTCTACTTTTAATATAAAAACATATAGGGGAAAATGGCCTAACATAACATACTTTTTAATATTTTGCCTAATTTGTTAAAAAATAATAATGCGATTTATTATAACAAATTGTAAAGTGCCTTTATAACTCATTCTTAGTCATTACTTAAGCAAAGGTTTACCTAATCCAGCATACCGGGTGTTGATCCGTCGAGCGGGACATAGGGAATCCCATGTAAATTTTGAAGTAGTCAAATATTGGCTCCCTAATTATTTTAGAAAAAAATGCTATTAGGATTTATTAAAGAGCACAGTAAGTTCCACTCAAAATGAAAATTTGATCATTTTTCAACCAACCAGTAAAGAGTAAACTGCTTAATACTTCTGCAACGTAATATCTCATTATGCACCCTGTACTCTAGAAATCAACAATAAAAACACCATATCGATTTATCAGTGACAATTTAGATCATTAATTTATAATGTCATTGCCAAAACTAAACAATTTTATACGGGAATTTCAAAAAGAATCCTCGCATTTTATTTTAGTTTACAGCTAATTCCAACCCATGCACTCACAGTTACTCAAGACAATAAAACAAATTTTTCTACATTTAGAAATCAATTTATGACCAAAAAAAAAACAGAAAATATCAGGATTTAATCAAATGCTTAAATATTCCTCCATTAACTGCCAGACAATAACCCAAATGATTACAAAACTCATTTCTTACGTTGGCTAGTTGGTACATCCATATTCTGGCACATTCAGCGGAAATAGCATTCCTTAGCTGGACTAAATGTTCATATTTTTTATTGGTAGCTTAGTTTTTAAATGTCCCCATAAAAGAAATAGTTTGGCGAAAGATCACGTCGATTTTCTTCACATTTGCAATTATTGATTACGGTGCCGGAAGTTTCAAATTTTTTATCGTCCGTTCTATTGTCGATTTACTTGGTATTGGCCTATTGGGAAAATAGGCTTAAAAACATGTCCGCTACTCTTCGATAACTATTTCCCTGGTAAAACCATTTTATAACAGTAATTTTTTCTTGATTTAAGTAGTTCATTATTTAAGAATGATGTGACATTGATCTGACAACTTGAGAGTAAGAGGTTAAATAATTTTTCTAGTATTTTATTATTAACTAATAATACAAGGCGTAAGTAACGATTCGTAACTTATTTTAGAATATATCTCTTAGCTGGCGGACTGAGAAGAGCTGAAATTTGTACACTGGGAACAACCCGCTCGGCGGGGCAACACCCGGTATACAAAATATAACGACTATTTTTCATAATGTGTCAAAGTATGTCAATTTAGGCAAGGTGTCAGAAAAATGACACAATAGCTTAGGCTAAAATGGCATATATACCTTCAACAGTCGATTTCAAGAATTTTATAAAGTAAAAACATATACATTTTAAAACTCATTTCTATTAAAAACATTTAACATATATAATATGATAAGGTAAGTAAATAATATTGACCGTTTTTTAATAAAATATCTTCGTTCTAGGGGAGACTCCGCGCATTCAGCATGGGCCCACTTTCAACAACCTTGGCGAGTATACTTCTTTTATATTAACCAACCATCGGGAAAAAAATTACGTTAACGAACACGTTAAATTAGTAAGTCATTTTACACCTAATACATGTATGTCATTTTACCCAAAAACCACAATTTAGCAAACGTGATTAAATTTTGAAAATATAAATATACCTGTAGTAATCAGATTTATAAATAAACATAGCTAAATTATTGTGTTTTAATAAAAAAATTAAAAAATTATAACAAAACTATGTAACCTCGCAAAAATACACATCTTCTAAATTATTTAGAATTATTTTGCGGTTGGTAAATTAAAAATTGAACTTTAAATGTAGTGAAAAAAATCAGGGACATGCACCTGTATGGTAATTTTTACTAAATGCAGTAATCATATTACACGTTCCACTAACGTTTAAGAGGTCGATGCTAAGGCGGAAAATTAAAAATTATAAATTGTGTCATTTTACCTAAGTATGCCATTTTAGGCCAGTTTCCCCTACAAATTTGTAAAATATTATACGAAATTGTCACGCATTACAAATGATCTTACAAAAATTTAGTTATAATACCTTGATTCCGCTCCACTAAAATAGTTTCTAGAGCAAAACATTAACCGAAAAAGAACACTACGATGTCGTTTGACCCAGCAACAGAATGACGTCATTTTAGGGCAATTAGGGCACTGCCCATTGTGTTCTGGTCTGATAATTTGGGCACAGTCATAACACTCTTTTAGTTCACGCAACCCTTGTAGTTCGGTTTTCTATGGACTTTAACGGAAAGAATTTATTAAATAAGCAATATACAGAGTGCTTTATGTATAAACTTGCTTTATATAAAAAAAAGTTTGTTAAATATTTCTAGTTAATAAGATAATTAATTATTTTAGATTTAATTAAACAACAGAAATTAAGAAAACAAATAATATATGGTAAATAATTTTTTCTCTTAAAATAACTTAATGTAGTTCATACACAGGTTTGTAAAATTAATTGGCTGTTTTTTTAATAACCATTAAACTAATCATAATGATAAAGTTTGGTATTCCTAGTATCAATTGTAGTTTTACATTAATACGCGACTAGAATAACAATAAGAGCTTATAGTCATTATACCATTTTATTTATAAACCAAAAAATATAACTAACTTTTTTAAATTTTTTGTTCTCCTTAGAAATAACTGCGTGTATTCGTAAAAGTTAAGAATCACCCAAAGGTATTTTTCATTTTTTAAATTAATATATTTTTTTGTTTTTAAATTTAAATGTTAAGTAATTATTTTTTAAAAAGAATTACATTTTTTTGTCCAAATGTTAAATAATTTAAATACGTTTTTCGGTGCGTAAATTATTATCATAAACTTAGTAAAGTATTGTAACTTAAAGAAAAATATTTATTTAATTTATATATATATATATATATATATATATATATATATATATATATATATATATATATATATAATAGTATGGTAAATTTTTGGTTATTAATGTAATTTTAAACTGGTAATATGACTCATTACTCCACGGCCGTCAAATATGCATAAATAGGTTAATTTGTATATGTTTTGACAACTATTTCTGAGTTCAGCCAAAGCCATTATTTCTTAGTCACATATGAGTACAAAAATATCAAATAGGTACGTAAACTAACAAAAAATAAATCATATTTACTACATGACTAACAAATAATCTGTTACAAATCAAAAAAATTGAAATGTTGTTTTAAAATGTTTTCGACTCGTATATCAATAGTCGTAGAAAAGGTATAGTATGCAACTGGAACAAAAGACTTATTTTCCTCTCGTATGACTTACAACATTCGTACTGCAAAAGTCATACTTGTGGGAAATGAGTAAAAGCACGTCTACGAGTTGAGAAAAGCCACCCTCTTAACGACTAGAAAGAAAATGGCTCTCCCAACTCGTCTTATTCCTTTTGTAAACTGTACACGGTGATTTTTATTGTTAAATTTTAATTACACTGTACTATGTAGTATCTTACCCACCCTGTATAGCTGAGACCTGACCATACAGGAAAAAAATTTGAATCCAGATATCTCAAAAAGGCTGCTCAAATCAACTTTTACCACGTAAACCTTTTTTAGATAAAATATGTTAAAAAAATAGAAATTTTTATCTACAAGTTAAATACAGAGGGGCTCAAAAAATGTTATATTGTTATAAATACTTGCAGGATAGCGCCCCTAAGTTTTACAGATAAAAATGAGAGCATATTTCAATTTTTCACCTCCTAAAATCTTTCACTGTTTTCCCTACCTAATAGCTACGCCAATAGAAATAATAAAAAAATAAAGTAAAATTCCACAAATAAATTTTATTACAAAAACTAAATATTTATGTTTATTTTTCACTGGAAAACAAAGAATTGGAAAGAAATTTATTAGCGAGAAAAGTTCCAAGTTATGAATTATTAAAATTTAGTTTTTTCGTAGAAAATACATCTCAAAACAAACAAATTTGATCTCTATAAAGGACAGCACATCCAAAATTTCTCGAATTCCGTTCTTTTTCCCACCGGTTATATTGTCTATAAAAGCAAAAATATCTGCAAATGTTTGAGTTCAAAGCAACAAACGGATGTTGTTAAATCTTATTTGCTTTCAGATCCATGTTATGGCCGTCCTAAAACTTTCCTAGAAAAGAATTCTATTACATAAAAATACTTTCGCATATTCGCTCTGTTTACAAAGCTTATATTCCCTCTGAACAAATGAGTTAAAGTGAAATAAAAACTTTATAAGGTAAAACTTTATTTTTCAATGTTTTACAAAGAAATAAACCGCTTGTTCCAAGTGTAGAAATACTGAAAATGCTTATTTTGTTGCTCTTAAAAATATGTACATATAGGGATGGCAACCATATATCGATTATTTTTAAATATCGATATATATTGAAAATCAAATATCAATAATCTTCATCGATATTTAACTTCTCGATATATCGACCTTTCCTTGGGGCCTTTTTTTATGTGGATGACAAGGCGTAAAAGCGCAAGCGCATATTAACATGAAAAGGGGACGTAAAAACGCAAATATATATAGAAAAGGACCGCCTTTGGCTCTCTAGTTATCTTTCTAATCGACGTATATCAGTCATTGTTGATGGCCATTTTTCAAGCTTTCACGAAATTAATGCTGGAGTGCCACAGGGTTCAGTACTAGCACCAACCTTGTTTCTTCTTCACATCAACGCCTTCTTTCTTCCACAACCAATCCCATTCATAGTTATGCTGACGATAGTACCCTTTACTCCACTTTTTTTTATTTAAATGTTTAAGGCCCCATCAACCACGAAGGGTTATTAGAGGCCCCTACTAGTATATACAATTCTTAAATAACAATATTTAAACACAATTAATTAGGTTTATCTCAGTTAGAAATTTTTTATATTCGTAATATTAGCATTTTCTCCCAAAGCTTGAGTGATTCCATGGTTTAGGTTATATTTCTGTCGCAGCTGTGTTAGGTCTAGACATTCCTCAAATATGTGTCTTACGGGTAGTCGATTTGCACATTTTGTACAAATAGGTGGATTTTCTTTCTTAAGGGGGTATTCATGACTAAATTTCGTATGTCCTATTCGTAGTCTACTAAGAATTACTTGGTCTTTTCGGCTTAGGTTGTTGTTATTCCAAGGTTTAACTGAAGGCTTAATTTCATTTAGCTTAGTATGTTGATTTGACCAAAGATTCTGCCATTCGTTATGTGTTTTATATTTAAACAGGTTCCCAAACCAATGTCTCTACCCGACTTGGAAAGCAAACGCAGGGCGATGCAGATATCTCTTTTACGGGATCTTAATTTGATATTGTACAGTACAGAGGGAAGTTTATTAATAATGTGCGTCATGCCAGACTTGGTCGAAAGCTTTAGATATATCAAGACCGACTTTTCTAAGTACCTAAGAATTTGCGAGTTAATGGATTTCTCCATTACTTTACAAAGCATTGAGAGGGAGTGAAATGGGTCCATAGTTGGATGGAAGAGATTTAGATTCTTTCTTGGGAATAGGCTGGACACGTGCGGCTCTCCAGCTGTCTGGAAAAATACCCGTGTCCTAAGAAATTCGAAATACATACATAAATATGTCTACTTTTAAACATTCAGTGCATAAACCTCACAGAAACACATAAACAATCTCATATTTACATGGCACAGTTACCACTGTTAAAATATTTAACTTGTTACGTGTAAATAGTTAATTTATAAATAAATTTATCGCTTAATTCGCACCTAAACTATATATTTTAAGATAAATGAAATTTATCATCTCAATATACCATTTAATCTCATTCATAGCCGGTTTATATGGGGAGATAAGGAATGTCACAAATTTATTTGAGACATACTCTTTGTTTAATGTTACGTTATCTTCTGATAACTTTGCAAACTTGTTTCTGTATTTGGTAAATAAGTATGTAGGTATCGAGATATTTAATGCAAGAGATAAAAAAGTATACATACCGGGTGATGCATCGCCGGGCGGGACATAGGAAATTCCATGTAATTTTTAATGGGGTCGATTATTGGCTCAACTAATTATTTTAGAGAAAAATTCTATTGAAGTTTATTGAAGAGCATGCAAATCTACGTCCATGGTAAAAACTTTAGATTTTTCGGTTAACCCGTTTGCTAGTTAGATGCTAATATATTTTTAAAAATTGTTACATTATTATCGCCTCATATTTATGAACAACAATAAAAATACCAGTTAGCGTGACATAACGTTGTCATTTTGAAATTTAGTGCTTTATTATTATCAAATAATCGTAGAGCGAAAAGATTAACCATAAGTTATACTACTGAAGAAAAATATTGATGAATAAATGGTACTATCAAGGATATAGTTACCAAAAGGTGTCAGACATGTTCGCTGCTCAGTATCCGAATAGACCGATACCCGGAAAATCAACAGTCGATAGGACTATCAAAAATTTGAGACCAAAGGCACAGTGATAAATAACTGCAAATGTGAAGCTAGGGAGTATCAAAGAGAAGAAAATGTATAAAAATATGTTATTGTAATAATATTAATAATTTATTGAAGCATGTAAATATTATAAATGTCATAAGTTCTTGATATGTGTTACTCTAGTTTAGTTTAACTTAACTTAATTCGCTTGTATAAATACAACTTTAATCTTTTTACTGTACGATTTTTTGATAATAATAAAACACTAAATTTTAAAATGACAACGTAATGTCACGCTAACTGGTATTTTAATTGTTTTCATAAATATGAGGCGATAATAATGTAACAATTTTTAAAAATATATTAGCATCTAACTAGCAAACGGGTTACTCGAAAAATCTAAAGTTTTGTTGAAAAATATACAAATAAAATCCCAGATAAGAATAGTGTTACTTTGTTATTTTTTACTAATTTGATTTTAATTCAAAATATAAAAAAATGTGGTGAAATTGCAATAAATATTTATTAAATTAAATTATCCATAAAGCCACAAATAAAAACAAAGTGACTAATCAAAAAATGTCATTTTAAGCCTAATTAGAAATTAAATATTTTACCCAGCTTTACCTTTTGAAAGCCTAAATCATTGTGAAGTTAAACCATTTAAATCGTTAAAAGTCGGTATTTATTATTAAAAGACGATTTTTCTTTTTAAAAATAAACTTTAATAATTTTATTTACGACCACCTGTTACATATTTGATGTATTTTAAAAATAAATTATTTTTTATTTTAGTATTATTTTTAAAAGTTTAAAAATAAAATTTGATGATAAAGAAAAATTGGTAACAAAAGTAATTTATTTAAAAAAACTTATTAAAGAAAGATTTAATCTAAAGTTTTAAGGCCCTTTAGTGAAGTCAGAGGCAAAATATTAACACGGAATTTATAGATTTGGGCTCTAGAGAAGACAGAAAAATTTCTGCAGATAGAAAAAACAAATTTGGATTTTTGAGAGGTCCCCAAAAGAAACAAAATTATTAACAAATTATTGGTAATAAAGTTTTTTCTAAGATAAAAATGTCGAATAATCATTATTGATATAGGGTGCTGGGATTTTTGTGTCGGCTACATCTATATGCTAATATTGTAAAGAGGTAAAGTTGGCAACTTTGTTTAAGTGCTATAGCATATATTTTATTATGATTGTACAAAAAGTACAGATTTTTTTTTTTTTGAGGCTTACAAAGTGGGACAAGTCGGCTAGTACACAATATACTTGTTCCGCGGGACCGATGCATCACCGTCTTTACATGCAATCGTTCTTTATCTAATCTCTACCTTTTAATGTTCTACATGCGTCTCCTCTCCACGCGTTGCTCATATACCTCTTAATTTGGCTCAGCATGTATAAAATAAATTGCAATATAAGTTGCTTAAAAAATATGCAAAAAAGTGTTTTAATAAAGCGCATTAGCTAATACCATACTATACGTTTTCAGAAAATACTTCATGCTCGAGTTAGCTACTTAATTCTCGATATTTCAAACGAAAGTGTAAACCGAACTGCTGACACAAAAACGTGTGCGGTTTCCCGCGAATATCCGCTTTTATATTATATTTCAGAGTATTACATCACCATTATAGCTCCTTTAATAAAATGTTATACATCTTTATGCTTTAATAAAATACATCGTAAATTAAAAAGGCGCGTTTTTAAGCAAAGCTATACGAAAGTTACACTGAAAAAAGATATCTTAAAACAAAAGCCTTATATTTAATTTGAGAGAATTGTGACTTCCATATGTGTTAAAGAAATAGGATCTCAAACAGAAAAAATATGTTTTTCAGCTTTGCGTACTAAATTCAAAAGAAGGCGCTTTTGTAATAAAAATAACCTTATTTTACTTAATGACCCCAATGGATCTACATTAAAGAACGATGTATTCCGTTAAAAACATCGAGCGCTTTCCCACTGAGAGATTCTTTCTTTAAGACAAGATAGTCAATACCACAGACTGAAATAAAATTTAATTCAATTAAGATAATTATATTAAATAAACAACTAGTTCTCTTTTTGATAGTTAAGAGAGGAATTCCTGCTTATCATGTCATTCACCGAGACCTCTTTTCTCCATCGATGATGCGTTTTGCCGAACCTCATAGGACTTATCAAACTGGCTGTCCCGGGTCCAAGTTGAATAATACGAATAACAAGTGTATCTTATAAAAAAAACTTTCGTTGTTCGACGGTAGGATATAATCATACCGTTGATACCGTACTAAAAAGCATAATTCAGTAAATAGGTACTTATATATTAAAGAAATAGGTTCTTTGACATAAAGGTTAAAGATTTTGGTAAAATAAGAATCTATTATTTTAAAGAAAATTCATTAATATTTTGATAGAAACATTTAATATTTCTTTTGTTTAAAATTTTAAAACTTATATTTAAGATATTAAAGAGCTTAAATCATAAATCTTTAGGTTCTTATTTCTTGATTCTGATAATCTTAAAATAATACTAAAGATATTTTAATATAAAGAATTTAAGAACCACTATTATTTTAAAGTAAGAAATAAATCTTGGTTTAAAAGCACAACTATCTCATAAAAGAATGCATATTTTTAAAACGTTGTATTTGCTTAAAACAAGACATTTTTTTCTGTGTACAACAATGTCGATGTTATATGCTTTTGTGTGATCATTTTTAAAAATCGCTGACTGACATTTTGTTATCAGATTCTAAAGAAATATATAAACAATTGAATAAGTACTTAAGGAATGTATTAATAATAATTCAGACAGTGGAAATCCAAAAAGCGCCTTCTGGCCAACCAAATAAAATAATTTTTAAATTGTACCAGCAAACAAAAACTGCTAATAGCTTACTTAAAAGTTATTTTAAAATCTTGAAAAATTTACATGGTTTTTTATTATTTTAACGACCCATTAAAACGACACCATAACTGTTGGTTCCCACGCAGAACCTCCAAGTTTTATGGCGAACAATTAACACTTCAGCAAAGAAAACAAAATAAAATATTTTTACTTTATAACTTAAAATTCATTTTAAAAGAAAGAATAGTTAAAATTTTGCAGTCTGTGTTTAAAGTTTAATTAAAAGGTTTATTTTAACTTTTTCGTTTAGAATAATGAGGTTGGGTGAAGAGAGCTCATATTATTTATTTTAATTCTTCCAATTATTATTAAACAACAATTATTAATAAGTAAAATGCTTAAAAAAATAAATCTCAAGATCCAAGGGGTTTTAAGTTAAAGCTCTATAATTCTTAACTCTACATTAAAGGTAAGACTTTACTTAAATAAGCAAAGATTTTTTAGCTAATTCACGTCGTTTAAAAGGCTTGGCGAATGATTAGCCGATGATTCAGAGCTTGTCGGTTTTGTGGCGTCAAAGAAGCGCGCAAACAGTGTGGACGAACGTTTGGCGAATTGTTGCAAATCTGATCGCGGCTTGAAAGTGTGCGATTTCTAGTTAATACTTTTTTATGTAAATTTTAACTCCAAAACTTCTTTCTTTTCATATTGTTTTTACTACTAATACCTCGATACTTTTTATATTCAGTTTTCTAAAGAGTATGGTCAACCCTATTTTCCAAGAGATAATGCTTGAAATAAGATACAATAAATTTGAAAAAGTGTTAGCAACTCAAAATACAGAACAGTATGTCATGAAAACAATTGAAATTAAATTTGTTTTGAAAACATTTTCGTGGAGCTTGCCTTGACAATAGTAAATATATTTTTGTTTTAACACAAAAAATATGATTCATGTATAGTAAGAACATTTTAAAAGCGCAAATTCGGTACCCTTTGAAAATAATACAAAAAACATAAAAAAGGCCGCCTGCAATCGGACTATTTTATATAAAGGCGCCGCTATCCTTTACAGCGACGCGACGATACACTATGGGATAGAAATCCATTATTTTGGCCAAAAAGCAACTTTGAAATTTTAATGGTTCATGCTGTGTATTTCAAAGTAGATACTCCAAACTACATGTACGCAAAATTATAAAAGGATATGACGACTTCTATTGGGGTAATAAGAAACTTGAAAATGTATTTTAAGTAAACCTAAATATACAACATTTAATCTACTTAGTTTATATTTATTATATTAGCCTTGTTTCATTAAAAAAGTAAAAGAGTTTAAATAATAAGAGCTATTGTTGTGTTTCCGATGCAGTCTCGCGAAGTCTCGCTACTTTTGTCAAACATTTTTTTACCTTTTTCTTTATCAGTTTTTGTACTTACAATTGCCTTCCTACTTTTTGCTACTCTGAGTGTAAGGACAGATACAAGATTTATTTATAATTTACAAGGTTTTCATTTTAAAATTTAATATGTTTTGTCCTACACTGTATATCCTAAAAGATAAAAGCATTCTGATGAAAGATATGGATTCTACAGAATCTACCCAACAAAACAGTGTTTTTAATTTATTTTATACGTTAAAAAATAAAAAAAGTTGGGAAGATGTACCTATCTCTATTACGCTTCTAAGAATAATTTAAAAATTATTTTTCAGATTTGGATGGTCATATTTCCGAAACTAATTGAGATAGACACATCAAATGTAGTATTTTTCTAAAGCATTTTAAAAGATTTTTTGGTGGTGATATAATATTCAGGGTATTTCATTTAAAAAATCATACCTATTGTTGTACCCTGTATATCATATGAGATAATAATCATCGGATTACTGATTAGAATACTACCGAATTAACTGAACAAGCTGACATTTTAGTTTATTTTTTACAATAAAAAATAATAATGTTTAGTGGGGTGTAAATTTATGATAACATATAATAAGTTTTAGGTTTCCAAAAAGCAGTTGTAATAGTTTATAATATTTTTCCAGTAAAAAGCACCTCATTTTAAGTTAGATTGGTAAGTTTCAGAATTTTGACCAAAAAATTTAATTTCTATCCCATAGTGCAATGACCAGCTGCATCAACCGGCATATCATAAAATAAATATAGCAAAGGCGGCCGCGAAGACAAGCATGCCGATTTATTTGCTTTAAACTTTTTGTGATTTTTTTCTTATCAAAGAGCACCGAATTTAGATTTTTAAACTGTTCCTTCTATAGTTTGTGTAGATCCCAATTTAATTCTGTATATGCCATTTTTGCCATGTTGATATTTTTAAACGAACAATTAAAAATTGGGAGTTAATCCAAAAATTAACAACTACTGTAATATAGCAAATGGTTCTCATGTACGTTTCATAAAGCATTTCATTGTTTGAATAAATAAAGTACTAATAGGTTGCAATTGAGTTTGGATTTCTCCATTAATTAAACGTACGTTAATACCAAAATCTAACCAAATAATACTGTTTTGGAGATAAAAATATTTGGTGTACATTACAAGGTAATAAGGTCTTGGGTTTGAGAAAATAATTTTCATGATATTTTTATTTCGAATAGAATATAAATTGCCTTGAATTTTTTATAAGTAAATATTATAAATTGTTTGGGAGGAATGTTAAATATAATTTAAAAAGCTTGTAAGTTTTTTTTTTTATTTAAAAGATTTTTACGTAAAATTTTGTTTGGATGCAAAAGCCAAATTTTTAAGAGCGTTTTTTTATTTTGAAAAAAAAAGCTTCTACATACAGAAGGTTTTACAGCCCAAGGCGGGATAAAGGAACGTTTAAACTAGGACTAGGAACGTATAAGGGCTCCCACACACATGCAGGTGTAACCACGGTCTACCGTGGGCCGCCCACGGTAGACCCGCACAGTTTTTTTATTCAGGTAGACCCGAGACCTGAGCGTGTGTGGGGGCAATCAGGGTATAACTGTACAGCTTTTAACTGCACAGGTTTTCTCCCGGTCGGCCGAAACACTACTCGGGTAGACCTGAGACCTGAGCGTGTGTGGGGCAATCAGGTTTAACTGCACAGTTTTTCCTTTGGTCGGCCGTAAACAGATTTCTTTTAATGAATAATAAAAGTTTGACGGGTAAGGATATAATAATTAAACATCATATAATTTAAATAAATGTTTAGGTTAAATGACAGATACGGTATTGCTGTGCCACAATATATGTAAATAGTTTCTTTTTATTTTATTGTTTTTTATGATTTTTTTTAAGAATAAAATATTTCTTATTGAGGCCTTAAATACTTTCCTTCTTTGATAAAATGTATTATACAGGGTATACTATTTTCGATGTTTAGTACAAGTGATCTTGAAAACCGCTTCCGCTACAGAGATGGATAAATGGGAAAAGAACTGTATTTTTGTAGTGCTTAGTTTAAATCGCTTTTATTTCGTTAAGAATAATCATGGCTTACTAGATGCTTCCAAAAAACCGCTTTGGTCCACTTTTTTTCTTCCGTAGCTCAGTTAATATTTGAAATAGAAAAAAGTGTAAATAGGGAACTTGTCTTCTTGAAAAGTATAACTCGGCTATTTAATTTAATAGTCCGTTTTTGACCTTCGACATTACCTATATATATATATATATATATATATATATAGTAATTTTTCTTGGATTCAGGTCAAGTTAAATAAATATTAAAATGGTTAAAATGTCATATTTTATTTTTGTTAAAAGTCGAATTTTGCCAAGATATATTTTAAATAAGAAAATATCGGTGTTGAAGAAAAGAAAAAATCGCTGCAGGATATACAAGGTGGTTGAAAATTGCGAAATATAACTTTGAAAAAAAAGAATATATTTTTGATACCTACTATTCTAATAGTAATTAATAATAATTAAAAATAAAAAATCGTAATTAAAAGTTAAAATAATTTATTTCCATTGATTATGGTTTCTGGAATAACCTAAGGTTAACGTAAAAAGAACAAATAAAAAAATATTTTTACAATTACGTAGAAAGAAAACAGATTTTTTAAAATAAAAGCGTTAAAAAGAACCGCCTTATGATATACAGGGAGATCCAAAATTACGAAAATGGTATTTTTGCCAATATAAAAAAATGTATTATGAATATTTTTGTATGTACTTACTTATTTAAATACTATTACGTAATAGAAATTTTAATTTTTTGTTAAGTAAATCGTTACCCTTTGGATAATATTTACATGCATTTTAACTTAACTTAATAATGTTTGCATATGTGAAGCTTATTTAAGTTAACACTTAATTTTCCCGAGTAATCATAAATGATAAAAAAATGTATAAAACTTACTTTTTAATGTTTTTGTATTAAGTTGTTTCCAAATATATTTTTCATTTTTTTTTATTTTTTTTTTGCGATTTTGAACCACCCTGTATATCATATCATTTTCTTTAAAATCTGTTATTACTTTCACATAGTGATATGCAATTAGTCAAAGATCCGAATAAGAAGCGACCTTTTCCCATCTGTTGTCGTTTAAACACTTTTTTATATATTTGAAACAAAAAACCGCTATTGGTTGGCTAAAAGTTATGGTAAAAAAATAAATAAAAAAAAACAACTTTTACCTTTTTTAAGTATAAGGTCCGAGTTGGGAGTATAATCTCAACTTTCAATTTTATTATCTTACAAAAGCAACCTTTAATTTTTTAACAAGTTCTTGATAAGCAGCTTCCCGTTTATTTCGGTCATGGTAATCCTTGTTTTTGATTTGCCATAGACATGGATAAGATTTATACATTTCAATAAATTTCTTCAATGATTTTTTTTGGTTCAGACCAGACATTCTTTTAACTTGCGTTGACTGTGTGCTGTGAAAAATGACAACCACCCCACACAGAGACTAAACAACAACTAAAGGTTGTCGTTTATGGCAATAACATGAAATTTCGTTGAAATCAACTAATAAAAATCATAAAAGTTATCAAGTCCACACGTAGAGTCCAAAATGTGATTCACCCTCCTGTCGGCGCCTTTTTGCGCTGCTAGTAGGACAAAGCGGCGCAGTATAATAAAGGGGCTACACTGGTTTCGATAACGGCCCATTGTAAAAAGTCCAGGTACTAATATAATAATAAATATATAAAACGTTTACATGTCACGTAGCTCCACTCCCTATGGGTAATTTTTGCCGTCGGTGGTAAACGGGGCGCAAGACCTTCGCAAAAGTTTTATTGAACAGCTAAATGGGGCGCAGGGATCTTGGGGCCGATAAAATCGTAGGTATAGGGTAAACGGGGCGCAAATGTTTTCTTTAAAGTGAGGGTATCGAAATAAAATGTTGGTCTTTTTTAAAAATTTTATTAATTACAGAAACATTTATTGCATCACAAAAATATTTACATTCTTTTGTTTACTGTCTTTTGAAAATGTAAAATTTTTTGTAGGCTATTAAATCTTTTCCACTCACACTTTCAATTACTGATACCGACATTTTCTCACTATTACAATCTTGAGTGGAAATCTTTTCGCACATCAATTCCACTATTACAATACAATGAGAACTGAACTTACTAAGTGGTATACAAATTATTAGTGTCAATTATAGAATTCTTACCTGCCCTGACCCACACCCCTCTCGGGAAGGGGCTGGCGCCCCATTTACCTATGATATAAACGTAACCTTACAGGCGTGCAGGTAAAGGAGATATTTTTCGCGCCTGCGTTTACCTCCGTCCATTTTTTGCCAATGCGTGGTAAGAAGACAGTCCTAAGAATTAAGGTGACACCGTTGATTGAAAGAGTACGTAGTCTCTCAATCAACGGTGACGCATTGTGCATATTAATTATGTTTACGTTTTGTTTTTATAAACCATTTTTTTAGGAAAACATTTAGGTTTAAAATAGTGGTCCCCCTCCCGCTTAACATATCAGAAATAAAGGTGTTTCTGATATTGATTAAAGAGTTACTGAATTAAGTTGTCCGTTACTTTCTGATAGTACATTTCAAATTAAAAAGAAACAAATAGCTATATTTTCTAGCACTGTATTTATTGACATTTTGACTTCAGTCCTGAAGCTTTGCTAAATTTTCGGTTTGAAAATGTAGCAAGCAGTCGAAATATCAATAAATGCATTAATGAGAAAACAAAGTTATTTGTCTCATTTTAATTTGACTAAAGAAATTATGGTAACCATAGTCATACACACAAGCTTTTATTTAATGGGACACCATGTATATTATTTATTTAATTTTTAGTATTTTTATACATTTAAATTATATTTATAATCATTAAGTTATTAAATGGAGTTTACCTATAGTTTATTCTTTTAAAAATTAAAAAAAAAAACAACCCAAAAAATGTTTTGCATTGTTTAAAAAATTCTGTTGCCATAATCAATTACTATGTATTTTTTCAATTACAAATAAACCAGTTCACCCTCGAGTTTACAAAGGATGCCGGCTTCGGTCGCCTTTTAAAAATAAACAGGTTAAAAAAACTTTACGACTTCTACGGTCGACCTGCGGTGTCTGTGGCCGGTACAAATAGGATATTTTTGATTTTTCTCAGGTCGCCTGAACAAGTTAAAAAACTGCACAGTTTTGCCCACACACGCTCAAGGTCTACCTGAATAAAAAACTGTGCAGGTCTACCGTGGGTATACCCACTGGTAGACCGTGGTTACACCTGCATGTGTGTGGGAGCCCTAAAGTGGTCCTCTTTAGTTTGATTGTGAAAGAGTGCATAAAAGTGGCACTTTGTGTTTCTTTATTGGGATTTGCCAGAATAAAATAATATAGATTGTATTTTAAAAACCGAAGCCATTAAAACACAGCTTGTCGATGAGCAAGAGATGCAAACCATTAGTAAGTGGGGTAATTAATAAAACTAATGGCTCTTTTTTAAATGACACTAGCAAAGAATTTTATTAGCATAAAAAATACCATATTTATTTTTATTTAGCTTATTAATTCAAGTTGTCTTAGAAAAGGTAAACTAGATAAATTGAATAGCGAAAATGAGCTTCTGTTTCGTAACATGTTTATTAATTTTTAAGGCATTAAAAGCATTTTATGTGAATAGTAACCATAATTTTTTGAGGTTGAGGTTAAATAAAACCTATACTTGATGAATGATAGGTGACTATTATCATACATTTTTTGAATTGCTTATTTAAGACAAGAATCATTTATTTGTGCTTAATTATGTTAAAAATGGAAATATAAAATTATAAGATACTTATAATTCTATTAGGAAAAAAATCATCACTTATCACTTTTTTAAAGAAGTACATTAGGTACTTATCATACAAAAAATTGAGTTGTTAAATATTCCTAAATTATTTCTTTTAAATTAATATAGGTAATAAAATATTCATAGCTGTTTTTGTATTTACTTAAAATAAAAAAATAACATTATGTTATGAATTATGGGGTCATATGGATGATTTAAATATGTATATGATTCAGTCATTCAGGAATTTCCTTCAAAATGAGCATAATTTTAAACTTATTAACTGCTATTTTTAATCACCAAATAAAAAGAAAAATTCACGCATTTAATTATTTTACGTATTTTCTGTAACATTGCCACCTTTTGACAGGTTGCTTTTAGGTGATGTGGTATAAAACAGGGTATTTTTTAAAGACCGCGCTCTTATAAAAAAGAAAGAAAAAAGTTAATGTAATTTTTCATTAAAAATTACAATTAACACACTTACAAGTGATCTTTATTAATTCAACTCGATTTTCTACATATTTTTGTTCTTGCTCCTTTTTTAAATAAGTTGCTTGTCAACGTTTAAAAATCATATTTACAGCATGGATTATTTTAAAATCTTTGAAATACTTTGCGAAAAAAGGCTGGTGAATAATGATGTTTTTTAAAAAGTAACTGTTATAAATTATTTTTAAAAAGTTTCATTTGGCGCGCATGCAATATCTCATGATTAGTGACACAGTCCATGCAGCACTCACATTAGAAAAACCTGCAGACGGTCCAAGAAGAAAGTAGGCTGTCCTGCTTCAGCAGAGTTTAAAAATCCCAAAAAACAGTTTGCACTTAAAGCTTTCAAAAACTACCGGCTCCCGTCAAAGAGGTTCGCACCACGTTTCCCTCCACTGGCTCGCGGCCTGGGCAGTTTTCCAGCAGATGTTCAAAGACGCCTACGCAGTGTCGTCGTCGTGCGAGGAGTTGATTTTTTTAGAATAACCGACAATTTTCCAAGAGAGAGAGTGGATGTGTGTGCGCGCCTCGAAACAGACACAACGTTTCTGATAAAAGCTCCGGCGGGCAAGCTAAGCGGTCAGGCGATAGCAAGGACTGCCGGTCGCGAGAGAAGCGCGGCTCGCCGAGGCGCGGGGCGGAGGGGCAGGGGGCGGCGGGCGATGCGCGGGCGCGCACCCCAGCGCCGCCGGGCCGCCTAATTACGTAAGCCCTGGCGGCGGCGGGGAGGCGCCGTCACCGCCGGGAAGACGCCGCGACACGCACTCACGGGGCTGTCCCGTATAGCCACCCGCGAAAGCCGCGGTCACTTTATGCGAAAAAAAACTACTTTTCAACATATTGCGAAATCTCCCAAAAAAATTAAGATTATTAATAATTTGGTCGTACTATTTAAAAGTTTATTCGACGAATTTTTAAAAATGATTTTTTGAAGATATGTTCTGTAGTTTGGAGAATTTATTTAATGGATGGTAATTAGTTAGGTACTCGCCAAAAATGAAATTAAAAGTACTAAAAAACCAAAAAAATTTAAAACAAGTAAAAAGATACTTTAAAATCGACGTTTCGGTGGCAAATCTGCCACCGTTGTCAAGATAAATTGAATACAAATAATAAAGATTAAAAATTTACTATTATTAGGTTTTAAATTTTAAATTTTTTATGTTTTTTTTTTCGGAGATTCTAAAATGTCTTTGACATTAAATGTGAAATATGTTTGTTTGGTTATAGTGTCATAGTGACATAGATAACTGGTTGCTGGTGTATTTATTGTTTACATATATTACAAAAAAGGTGAATAGTTAGTTAATTTTTAGTCTTCCTGAAGATACTTCAGTATCAAGCAAAGGCAACCAAGTGTTATTTAAATTAACTGAAATTGATGGTACACAATTATCTTTATTTAATAATATATACGCACTTTCTTTGATTTTACGTTTTTTAGAACAAGTTTCCTTTGCTAAAATGCTCGAAGCAGCCCAGTTTATTTTATGATTGTTATCAAATGCGTGTTGGCAGATTTTTGTTTTATGAAATTCTGTGTTTTTAATGTATGATCTGTGTTCTTTTATCAATTTGGCTAATGGTCTACAAGTTTCACCTATATAAAACTTATTGCAAACAATACATTTTGCGTCTTTTACATTTGAAGACCAAAAAAGTCGTCGCAAGTGTTACCGTTTTAAATTGAGCAATAAAAAAAACATGTCCTATGGCGGGAATGGTAAACCTTTTTGTATTAACGTGCCATTTTTGGACAAAATATAAAATGATGGCCAAAGACATGAAATACTTTTAAGGGAAAAAAATTTGAAGAGCAAAAAAAAAGGTCATTGCTTTCAAATTTTCCTTACTATAGGACGTAAAGAAAAATTAGATTTATGTATTTTTGGCACTCCGTAAAAGTGTGGATTTTTGGCACTCCGTAATAGTGTGGAAAAGTGTGGTGTTTTACTGTTGTAAGGTGTCAGTTTAAAGTTTTTATGTTTTTTTAACATATAAAGTTGTCGTTTTATGCATTCGGTAGGGTCATTTTTTTATATTTGTATAATTAACATCCTGTCACGTCTTGTATTAAATTAAAAAATATATATATTTTTTCACGACTGTTAAAAACAAATCTGTTTTTTTAATTGTTAACTTGAAGTTAAAGTACTCCATTCTAGTACACTACATTAAGTGTTAAACAAAGTAACTTTTTTAACGCTTTACACCTTTTTCACACTTCAAATTAGTGTTTGGTTTAATGTCTACTACAATAAACTTAAAAATTAATTTATGCAATGTAACAGTAAACGCGACATCAACTGAACCAAACGGTCAAGTTACCTTTAATTTCGTCATAATTTCTTTTAGTTCATGTGTCACCAGTTTTAAGATTTGACAGTTTGCAAATAAATTTATTAGAAATTATTAAAAATTAATAGTAATGATAAATTTGAATGAAATGAAAAGACATTTTTACTGTTCTAATATTATTTCTACAAAAAGTAATTTCATACAATTTTTTTAGATTAAATAATAAATGCATAGTTATAAACAAAGAATACCAATCCATAGAACCCCACAAGTGAGATTTCAGCGTACCCTAAAAATTTTAGTACCTACCGCGACCAACAGATGGCGAAAGTAGTACGATGTCGCTTTGCTAATACGATTACCATTAGAAATTGATAGCAGTCGCTGACGAGCAGTCGGCCCAATCAGTTAGAGTGAGGATATACGCAAAATTTAATAAAAATAAAATCGCCGATAAATGGACCCAGATAGGATGGATAAGATTATTAAATTTATTATTTCAGAATAGAATATATCGATGCGTTTTTACAAAACATCGTAAGCGACATTCGCCAATTTTACGGGAAACGATTCTTTCTTTCCATCGCGTTATTTATAAAGAAAAACCGAGATCTGAATGTTTTTATTTTAGATTTCTTCTTAATTTGCATTACAAAACAAACATATTTAACATTTAAAGTCAAAATTTTCAGAATCTCCTAAAAAAGCTAAAAATTTTAAAATTCTAAACCTAAATAATAGTTAATTTTTAAATTTTTTATTTTTATTTAATTTATCTTGACAACGGTGGCAGACTTGCCACCAAAACGTCGATTTTTATTTCTTCATTTACTTGCTTTATTTTTTTTGGTTTTTGGTACTATTAATTTATTTTTTGGCGTGACCCAAATAACTACCATTAATTAAATGAAGCGCCGAACCAATATAGAACATATCTTCATCTGAAATAAAGCCAATTAAAAAAAACGTTTCCCGTAAAACTGATGAATGTCGCTTACGATGTTTTGTCAAAAACCCATGGATATATCCTATTCTGAAATCATAAATTTAATAATCTTATGGATACTACCATTTATTGGGGATTTTATTTTTATTAAATTTTGCGTATATCCTCACTCTTAACTGATCGGGCCGACTGCTCGTCAGCGACTGCTATCAATTTCTGATGGTAATCGTATTAGCAAAGCGACATCGTACTACTTTCGCCATCTGTTGGTCAGGGTAGGTACTCAAAAGTTTTAGGGTACGCTGAAATCTCACTTGTGGGTTCTATGGATTGGTATTCTTTGTTATAAAGAGGATACTTGTCTCTTAAAAAATAAAAAGGCTATGATTTTTTGTTGCAATATAATGGCTGTGCTGCAAAAATTAAAATTAATGGGTTTAGATAAATAAAACATGTATAAAATGGTATTTTGGAAAAATTTTATACGGTCGTGGAAAAAATATAGTATGTAACACATGCATTAAGTGCCTTTTATTAATCATAGAATTGCCGCACTCTGCCTTATGGCTCGTGCTGTCAAACTTTCCATTCGAAAAGAACAGTATCATTTTATGCATTTGTTACATTAGTAACTATAAAGTAACCTATTAAAACTATAACAAAAAACAAATAATAAATTTAACATTGCTAGCAGTAAAATTAGACATTATAGAAAAATAATTAGAAAGTATTTTGGGGCGCACTATTTGCCCACACAATTATTTGTAAATAAAGGGTTCAATGAGGCCGATTTCAGACCGCACCTACAAAGTTTACTGTACAAGTTAGTAGCAAGGGGTGCAGTAACTTCAGTAGGGCAGCAAACATACGGTTAACTAGGGGTTTGCACAAACTTTTCAGACAACCGGAATAAAGCAATTTTTACTTTTGTTTTTCCGTTTCTTTATAATTTATGCATTAAGCGAGTATTTAAATTAGGGTAAGCTATGTTACCCTATTTATTTCAAGATTTTGTACCCGCTTTAAACGCTTTAAAGTCTCATCATCATTTTCTATACACAGGATCCACAGGGATATTGTTACTAGGGTGGATCAAAAAGATCGACTATTATGATCTTTTGACGTTAAAAAAATGGTTCCTGGACACCTCTAAAGAATGCTCGGCAACGATGAGCTCTTAATTTTAATAGGAAGATCCGCCTTATTACAATTTTGCTTATTTTTCTCAGTCAGTTAAATAGCAAAATTCTAGAATTTTTTTTTTATAGAATATTGAACTTCTACAAAAAGGGTCTCTTATACTTTGTTAATACAGGGTGATTCAAAATCGATTATGAAACTTAAGGAGTGATTCTACTTGATAAAACAAGGGTAGAGCTTCATATTATTTTTTTCAAAATGTCAGTCGTTTTCGAGTTACAAGCCGTCAAAGTTTAATTTTTATTTTTTTGCCGTATTGCATTAATTTTTAACCATCAAAAGTTGATATTTGGCACACTAATCGAGCTTTGCAGATTCTAAAATTTTAAGACAAAGTCCTTTTTTAAATGCCGCCAGAGGACTTTGACCTAAAACTTAAAATTTATTTACATCATAACTTTTTGATTTTGACAGATATCGCAAAGCTTGGGGCGACATTTAATAGACAATCAAAAACCTAAAAAATAAGGTTCTCTTTATTAAACTCGATAAACCTCGCCGTTTAGGCACCAATGACATCAGTTTTCATCAACTTCAATCAAATTACCTACATACATACAGGGTGTCTCAGTAACTCAACCGAAAAACTTTACGGATCGATTCTGCAACAGCAGGACAACTAACCAGAACTAAGACGTTTGGGACATATGTTTATATAAAGTTTTTTGTTGTAGAATCGTTTGGTTAACTTTTTCGGTTGAGTTACTGGACACCCTGTATGTATGTAGGTAATTTAATTGAAATTGATAAAAACTTTGATGTCTATGGTTGCCTAAACGGTAAGGTTTATCGACTTTAATAAAGAGTACCTTATTTTTTAAGTTTTTGATTGTCTGTAAAATGGCGCCCCCAGCTTTGCGATATCTGTCAAAATAAAAAGTTAAGATGTAAATAAATTTTAAATTTTAGGTAAAGTGTCCTCTGGCGGTATTTAAAAAAGTACTTTTGTCTTAAAACTTTAGAACCTGCAAGGCTCGATTTGTGTGCCAAATATCAACTGGATTGGTCAAAAAATAAATGCAATATGGCGAAAAACCAAAATAAAAATTGAACTTTGACAGCTTGTAATTTGAAAATGAATGACATTAAAAAAAGAAACTCTACCCTTATTTTGTCAAGTAGAATCACCCCCTTAAGTTTCGTGATCGATTTTTGAATCACCCTGTATATCATATAGGGTAATTATTTTTAAAGTGATGGCTAAAAAATACTTTCAAAGAAAATCAACCACCATTATTCGGTAGTTGTATTTTAACAAAGAAATTTTATGGTACTAACGGTTAAACTGAAACTGATTTGTAAGGTTGTTAAATTTAAAAAAAAGTCAATTTAAACCTTTATTGCATTGTAAAATTCTTATTAGTCTTTCTTAAAAACTAACTGGAAATGTGGGTAGGGAAGAGGAAAGGGTAACAAATCTTGTGTCACCCGACATAGGGCCACGCGAAAAACCTATACCTTATTATGAAAACATGGAATTCAAACAATTTTATCAAAACCAAAACCATATAAAAAAAATGCATAGCAACTTTATTATTATGTATACCGTTAACCGTTCAACAAAACTGACAGTCATAATTTTCCACACAATTTAATTTTAGAATTTGTTTCATATATCTGCGATCTTGTTATCAACAAGAGCTTTTCCTTCATAAATATTCCTTTATCTTTTCGCAAAACAGTTTACTTATGTAAATCGCTTTTTATCGCATATCTTATAAGCTAGTCTGCATCGACTCGTTTCTTCTTCCTATTTTATTTCAAAAGATTTTCGTTGTTAACAATTTAATATACCGAATAATTTACATATGTATGTATATTTTGTATACACTTTTAATATAATAAAGTAAAAATAATTTCAGTAATTTTTATTAATAATAGTTTATAGATTTTTATTCCTCTTGACATTTTTATTTCTAATCGTACAAAATAAATAACAATATTGATTTTAATTAATTTTGTAGTTTTAAAATAAGTAATTAAATTTTTATTATTAGAGACATTTTGCACCTCTTAAAATAACAGACGTTTTTCGGCCTCCTTATGGTTATCGTTATTAAACATAACGATTACAGCAGCAGTTTAAGACAGAGATTTTGCAGCCTCTTTTAGGAAATTTATTTTGCGTCTGCGCTTTCGACACATAACCTTATTTTTGCCTGTGGTTCTCCGATTTTAAAGTTAACGGAAAATCAGTATTTACTTTTATTCTTCATAAGATATAAATTCATATTTAAATATATGCAAACATTCCTGTTGAATTTATTTTTTAAAGTAGATGCAAACAATACAGTATAAGCAAAACACAAAAAGTAAGGTTAGGTTTGGTAGTAGAAAAAAAGCAAGTGTACGAGATTGTAACATCTAAATTAATTACCGATTTAGAATATCCGTAAAAGTGCAAGTCCGTTTTAATTTCTTAACACTATTTGATTTTTATTACTGCAATAAATTTTTCGCTAATTAGGGCCTATGTATAAATGATATTTTAATTAATACGGCATTAAAATTTTAACCTTTTAAATAATTGATATTAAAATTTCTACAATCCGGCAACCACGCAGTTTAACAATAACGATAACGATAACGATAAGCTCTTCGGTATTCATCCGTAATTAATGGAGTCCGGTATGGTTAATAACGATAACGAATCATGTTTGCGTTAGTGCGCAGTCTCAGAATAACGTTAACCACAACGGAATTGCAAAATAAGGGGTGCAAAATGTCTCTATTACTTAAGGTATAAAAGGTAAGTATGATTTTTTTTTAATATAAGACCCTGTACATTGTATCTGAAACAAATATCTGGTTAAAGAAATTAAAAGAATGTTATATACAGGGTGTCTCTAAAACCTCTATACAAAATGCTACCACAAATTCCTTATTCGAAAAGTTGATCGTTTTCAAGATACAAGTTGTCAGTTTTCGCAAATTATCAGCTTTTTAACTAATAAGGCAAATTAGGTAAAATCGTTGTATTTGGCGTAAGGAAATTTTAGTACCAATTGGTACAGACCTTTTTGGAGAAACCCGAGGGGCCCAAATAAAGCCTAAAGGAATGCGATGGAAATTTTTATGTGAAATTAAACGTTTAATTTCAAATATCTCAAAATGTATTGCTCGTTTGTTTATTTCGTATACATTTTTGATGCAAAAATATGGAGAAATAACTAAAACGATAATACACCGTGGAAAAAAAATGACACTTTGAACCAAAGCAAAGAATGCAGGTGGTTCCCTTTACATTAAACAGCAAAATTATAATGATATTGATGCCCTGGTTTAAAAAAACTTTAAATATTAATAAAATATTTAATTATAATTAAAAATGAAAAAAACTTTGACACGAAAAAAATAGTATGTGCAACTCGTAGGAAAACATATTTCCGAACTCCGGATGGTTGCTTCATAGACTGGGCTAAAGCCTCATCTACTAATCCATAAAAAAATATACGAAACATTCTCCGCTTCTTAACAGTTCATAGAAGAATACCATGCATTTGGTCCTGGTTAGGACTCTACCGAGTCCATGGTGCATGAAATTCAAGAGTCTTTTTATGGAACAACTATTGTTGTTCTGCGGTAAGATATAAATTCCACCGTTAATGTCATACTAAAAAAATCATCAAAGACATCAAGTAATGAAGACCCAAGGTTTTGTAAAGATGGCTGTCAACTATCCGACTATACTAAAAATTTAACTAAAATTTACTGGGAAGTATAAAAAGAACAAACAATTATTTTTATACTGTATAAGCAAGATTTAAAGGTATATTGGCCAGTAAAGCAACAACAAAGGCAGAACAATAAGTGACCCGATCCGAAATTTTTACATGCCGGTATTCGCGGTAGACCGTTTCCTTTCCACACAAAACTTATGAACTACTCCATTTGGCTGATTCAGGGTTATTAGCAATTTTGTTTATTTAAATTCCCTGACTTTTTTAATAGAATTACAGTTCTTGATTTAATGGATATATTTGATTAACACATTAACTTATATGGCAATTTCACCATTTGATTTTAAAAGCAATATTTTAGCAGAGACAACAATGAGACTGGTCCTCACAATTTGTCCATTGTATTTATCTCTTTCTGGTTTAAAGCAAGTTCCAATAAATATGTCTTTGTCTTTCATCATGGCAGGCTATCGTAGATGGAGCAATCATCGCTTTGCCCTGGTTGCCAAGTTGTTTACAATTTCTGCATGTAAACTTTAATGTCCTTTTTTGGCTCACATCTAATTAAGAGAAAGAAAATATACCATGAATCGAATATTTTTAACTTGACAAACGTTGCCGCAGGCAGTCACGCCGAAATGTTAATCGATATTTGTGTTTGATATTTTTCAATGGCCGATTTGTTTGGACAGTTTGTTTACATTTTCTGTGATTTATTGTGTATTTCGTAGTTTTTTACCTTTAATTGGACTTTGAATATTAACTTTTATTAGTGATCACAGTGTATATATTAAATTTGTGCTTTTCAACAGATAATTTAAGGTAATATTGACATGGTTATCTGTAAGAAAAAATCTTTATAAAAACCAAATAAATGACATTTTTAATAGGGTGTGTGTAATTATTGAACTGAACCCCAATATTTTATATTAATAGGAAACAAAAACAAGTACCTAACATTAAGGGCAAAAATAGCACAGCTATATAATTTGCATTTGGCGGGCAAACGATAAAGTCGACTCACGTGCCATCTGCGTTTACCTTCCTTGAAGACAGACAAGGAAGGCCCAGCAGCTATCTCTCTCGGATAATTTATTTACATTTAGTTGCTCGTCTCATTGTTGTCTCTGATTTTAGTTTTGCAGCATTCTAAATGTTTTTTTCTTATTTAAATAAAAAGCAATTAAAGTAAATCAGTCAACATGTAAAATGACAGAATAAATAAATTAATAATTTTAATATGTATATTTTATGAGTGCATAACTTGATTCCAAATTTTCTTCTAATTCTTGATTAAATTTTAAAAGTCAATGTCTTTATTTAACTAAAAGATTGTCATAAAATTGGTAAATTTACCACTAAGTATGTTAAAAATCTAGGTTCCTGTTTAATTCAGCTATTTCCAGCTGCAACAATGATGCTGTATTCTTTAGCCTTTTCGTTTGGTTCTCCAATTAATAAACATTTTTTTTTTTCAAATCAACCTTCTTTTCATTATTAATTTTTATCCCGTTTTCTCCATCAAGTGCATTTTAATAGTTTTTTAAAGCATTACTTACATATTCTTGAATTTTGTCACAAAGTGACACTTTCATAATATCTTCTTAGATATAAACTGCAACAGATCACAGATATCAATCTTAGGCCTATTATTAAATCCTCTAACATATTTTCTCCAACATGTATTTATTGATAAGAGAAAGAAATTAGATATACGAGAGACGTTTCATATATTGTTTTCCAAATATGTAAATTGGGTTTGATTTTTTAAAATGTTTTTTAAAAGAAATTATATGATAAAACTGCGTTTGTATAGGAAATGAATTAATGTCTAGGTCAACGTTTAAAATTTCCTAACTTTTAGTCTATTTTTAGCGTTTTCCTTGACGTAAAACAAATTCCCTAACTTTTTTTCCTGACTTTTTTCAGGTTTTCTAGGTCGGTAAGATCCCTGCTGATACTGTATGTAAAACGGTGATTATTATAGCTATTTATATCAAGGGCTTTACTAGGGACTATAATGCCCTGAAGGTCCAAATAGGCTAGATTTCGACCTGATGGGCATTATAGTCCAGTAAAGCCCGTGGTGCAAACAATGCTTTATGTTTTACCCAAAAAGAGTTTTTCAATGACTAATTACATTATTTATTCGCAATATAAAAAATAAGTTGCACCTGTACCTGTATACGTAAGTAGATAATGACTGCTGTTAAGTTTGACTTTGATGTTTCTATCAGTTAGTCAGTTGGCATTTTTATTTAACGATTTGCTCAAAATGGAAGAAATTCCACAAAATATAAGAGAAAAGGCCATAAAAGCGACCGAAAATCTTTGCCAGTTAAATCAAGGCAACAGTATGATCGGGAGTATGGCATATTTGGTATTTGGAAAGATGCGAACGCAATTCTTCAAATAACCGAAACCGTTCTAATGGCATATTTTCAGGAACTGGTATGTTATTGATTTTATTTTAATACATATGTTTGTATAAACTTTGATCTTTATTGTGAGAGAAATAAAATTGGATAAGCAATAAAATTTCCATATTAGTGCATTAGGCATTACAAGCGGGCATTATCATAATGCCCGCTTATAATGCCCTAGGTGTGATAGCAGGTATTATTGCTACCATAACATATTCCGTTTCTAAGGTATTACAGATCAATATTAGATGGGTAAAACATAAAAAATAAAGAAAAACGTATTGCCAAAACGTCCAAATTACAATGTATATTATTAGAGGGGCATGTGCGTGTGTTATTGCAATGCCTTGATTGTAATCCATTATTATTTGGCATCACAATTAATTTAATAGAAGCCGATAATACGTTTTCACAATGAAAACAAAAACGGATTTGATTGAAGCTTGTTTTAGGACCGGCTCAAAATTAATTTAGATAATTTAGTTTCCGGAATTAATGTAAAAATCGTGTCGACCGTTCGGCAACGTTTTGATTTAAATTTAAAACAGTATTCTTGTTTCTGTTTTGACAAATTGCGTATAATAAAATGCAACTAAATATTAGCTTTGTTCGCGGGTCTAGTAATGAACCGATTCTGAACCAGAACCGAACTGGTTTAGAATTGTTTTAAAGCTCATGTCTAGTTATTTATTAATTCGGAATTTTTATTTACCGCGAACGATTTTCTATACAGCTGAGGATGTATTCTAACCTAGCCTTTTGGTTAGGATTTTTCATGGTTAAATTGGATCCTACACAAAAAAAATTACATTTAAACAAAAAGGTAAATTGTTCTACTGTCGACAGACACTCGAGGTTTCTCGGCGGAAGACGACGGATTCCCTGCCTCCTCTCGTTTTTAACATAAGTACGTGTATTTAACTAAAGATAAAATTCAAACAACAAGAAATGGTTAAATGTTGTAACATTGTCTATATTTTTTAATTAAATCTTTATTTATTTTATTGCATACATACATTCATACGGAATACAATTAAAAATCCTTTGTTTATATACGCTCAGAATCACAAAAATATAAAAAAATATTCAACAGGTATATTAACCCGCATAAAAAGTGGCAGAAATAAATAAACTGTAATACAACGGTTTATTTCTGTACCACAAAAACAGCTGACCATGTCGACAATGCGCATGAAATTCCGAACTGAACTTTTAGTTCCAACAAAAATCCCAGGACTGCTAATCAGGTTACGAACCGGTAACGAACTGATTTCATTGTAACTCGCGAACACAGAACCGTTACTAAAAATTCAGGATTTTACTAATCGCGAACGCTGCTTTTACCCCTGCGCATGCGAATAGTCCCAGAACCGATTCAGAATCGAACCCGCGAACAAAGCTATTGGTATTTAAAAATTCCTTTTGATATTTTCTGCATAGTGAGGATGCGTAGATTGGAACCAGTATATTTAAAATTTAGAAGTTTGTTTTTGAAAAAAAAACGTTTGAACACGTCCTTCTCTATATTTAAATGCTTTTTTTTCATGGCAAATTCATGTATACAGGGTGGTACGAAAAGATTTTTTTTATTTTCTGCATAGAATTTCAACTATGTTTCATGTCCTATACCCAAAGTCAAAGATTTTCGTGAAATTTGTTAATAAACATAAATCAAGAGCGAAAAAATTTAGTTGATGATCATCGCTTACTTTTGGGCCCCCTGTTTATATGGCCTAAATCTGAAAAAAACTGCATATACAGTGTTGTCCATTAGGTGTGCAACAAATGGAAAACTTTTTTATTTGCAATTTGTCAAAAATAAATTATTTTTCATAAAAGTTGGTGCATTGTTCGAAACTGTATTAGCAGTAGTAAGGTTTATTAAAAGTTAAATGGTACAAAGTAGATCAAAAAAGCAATACCTGCTTGAGAGTATCTTTATTTTTAAAAATACAACAAAATGTTTATTAAAAAAGTTCTTTAGAACCAAAAGCTATGCCCAAATACCATGTCATGGCCTTCCATTTAAATTTTTAAAATTTTTGGGAAAATTTTAAATTAAACCTGTAAAATACAAATTTTTATTATTCTGATTCAATACGTCTTTAAAGCAGTTTCAACCAACTGACTTTTAAACAAATTATTTAAATTAAAGCATTTTTGTAAAATTAAAACAAATTTATATTTTCTAAAATAATAAAAATAGGTATAAATCTATCATTTTGCACAGATTCATTATTTTTGGAAAAAATTGGACATTGATCTTACTCTCCCTGACCTTTTGTAAGTTCGTCATAAATCATCGGCAACTGAAAGGCCCGCGGTGTTGCCAGGTTAGTTTTAAATAGTTAAAGCTAGTATTTTCTACCTAACGATATAAATTTGGCAACATCGCGGACCCATTAGTTACCCCGGTTCTCTAGAAGCTAGTTTTTTTGTAGGCCCTAGTAACTGATTAAACATTTTTATTTAACCACAGTTTAGTTTAAGTGCAATATCTAAACTACTTTAAGCTAAACAAAAAAATCAATTCCGGCTTTCGTTTATCGACGCTGCCCCAACATTGGATAAACGCTTGATAAGACTAAACCTCAATATTCGAAACATTTTCGGGATTTTATCCGCCAGTAAGTTCTCCAGGTCCAAGTTAATTTAATCCCGCATCAAAATACAGCTTCTATGCCGAGAAGAAAATCGGGAAACACAAAAATGTAAAACTAAAACAGACAGGGTCACTTTTCGATATAAACACCCTTTATTTGTCTAAGGGCGAACAGTAAATTTGGGGTCAACATATTGCCCCTATATTTTGATTATTGGGGGATCCAGGGCCAGTTTTCCCTTATTGTAGAGTTGACAAAGCCAATTTGTAAAACATTCAAAGTTAGGTTGTTGATATAGAAGTGGCTCTGAACAGATAGACTAAAGTTGTGTTGTCTAGTAATTCTTAGGAGTAATAATATTAAAAAAACAGCGTTTTGACTTATTGACCCCTCTTACAAAAAAAAAAATCCGCAATATGGTGTCTTTTATTCCAACGGCTTTTCGAAAAAACTAGCCATTGAACCCAGGGATTTTATAATTTTTGTCGTTTTTTAAAAATAGTTAAACATTTTTAAGACACATAACATAGCATAGCATAGTTTTAAAATATACAATCTCCACAATTAAGAAATTTTTTATCGCTTTTCACGTATCAAGTCACTTGAACAAACATTTGTTCACTTAATTGATGAATAACTTGTCAGGCGTAAAGCCTTCTTAAAAGAAAAAAAATAGAACAAACATTACAAATGACTCATCTTTTTCTTTGATAGGTCGGCAAAACCCTTTAGTCGTGCGACATTGGCCTCGGAAAAATCGGCATTTCAGTCTACCTTTACGAAATCATTATCCACAAGAGGTATTTTTTTTATCTTTGGACAACCCACGAAGGCTGAAAGCCTAAATACTAACGTACCGTGGGTGTCTTAAGCGAGGTAAGAGGGAGTTTGTTAACACGGGACTTAAAAACTTGAAGATTTGGGGGAAGGAAAACCTTCGTTGGCAGTAGGTTCCACAGTCTAGAAACTCTAGGGATAAAAGAACGAACGAAATGGGAAGTTCGGGGCCGGTCCAATTGAACCGTATAGGGATGCATATGCGCGGCACCACGAGTTTCTCTGTTGGGAGCTGCAAGAGGAGGGACTATACTGGATAATTCGTCGGAGCAGAAGCCGTAAAAGTATCTATAGAAGAGCGATAGATCTCCCATAGCTCGACGATGGGCAAGAGAAGGAAGTCTTTAAGTAAGGATCATTAATAAGACGAACAACTCTTCTTTGAATGGCATCAAGAATGCTGAGGGTTGTAGGGGATGCCATTCCCCAGACATGAGAACAATATTCCAGAGAGGGTCGAATTTGGGACACATACAAAGTGTATAAATTGGAAGAAGAAAAATACTTTTGGGCTCGGAAAAGAAATCCAAGCTTTTTTGAAGCCGCAGTGGCTATAGATACAATGTGTTTATGCCAGTTAAGTTTATTCTCAAATGTGACGCCCACAAGGTTAAATGTGTCCCCGCTCTGCAAAACCTGGCCACTCATAAGCAAAGTGTTTGATGATTTTTTCGCGACAAGAAACATGATTGTGTTTTGGATGCATTAAATTACGAGATTTGTGGCGCTCCAATCCAATATCAAATTGAGATCCTGTGAAAGAGATATCTGCGTCGCCCTGCGTAATTGTAAATATTTTTTGTTAACAAAGATCCCTTAAGGTATTTCTACCGATACCACAAGAGTAAAATGAGTGCTTAAGGTAATTTGACTACCGTGGTATTTATATTTGGCAACGCTGCGTAAAAACAATAGAAATCATACGCAAAAATCTACTGCACAAGCATGTTTAAACGAGTTATCGGTTTTAAATTGTTATGTTTATTTACTAATAAAATCTCTAAACCGCCCTTATCATATCACCAAAAAAAAACTATTTTATTGAAAAGGCAAAACAGTCACTAAAAAAATTATAACAATTTTGTAAAACAAGGTCAAGGGGCACATAAGTTTAAGGATAAACATGAAAAGTTTCTGGTACCTAACCTGTCAAACTAACGTAAATATTGATACATCGGATTATGCACGTTAAATTGTTCACTTAAAAACACTTAATTATTGCGGATATTTATTATTACTCATTGGATCTTGTAACCTAAAAACGTATTGGACCGGCATAAATTTTATGTCCCCATATACCCTATTCGATAAACTTTTTCGGGCGCACCGTAACCTTTCGGCGGCGTTTCCACATACATGTAAGTCACATAGCATATTTTTCTCAATTATTTATTAATTACTTCTATCACAAGCTCTGAAGGTCAGATTTTTTAGCCATAATGTTTAGAATTGTTTTTTCTTTTGTTGATACAACTTTCATTAAAATCTGAACATCTTTTGAAATAAAATAAAATGTGCGATTTCCCATAAGGATCAATGTTACAAGCAATTATGTTATAATATTTACTTAACTTTTTTTCTGTTCTCTGTAGACCTTTGAAAATTGAACTGGTTGATATTATTATTACAAAAAAGTACCAGTATGTTAAGTTTCACATATTTCTGACCATTAATTCCTACACCGGTAGTAAAGTTCACGCCAGTAGAGAAGATGCCACGGCGTCATTACTTCTGTCTCACTTTCAATTATTCTCCTTTTTGTTGCTCGCACACGATGTAAACGACGCGTTTAGACAGCGATAGTTGATGGATCCCTTTATTTGTATGACGCTTGTGGCATCTTTGTAACTGGTTTTTAAAAATATTATTCCAGCTGTTCAAAATTTGGATGCCAATTTTGATGAAATTTCGTTTCAACAGGACGGATGTCCCGCTAATAAAGCAAGACCAGTTCAGGACTATTTATTTAAAATCTTATCATTATACTGAAATGCTTATTTCCACAAGAACGGCAATACAACGGCCTCTGATATTTTAAGACCTAAGACCCTGTGACGTTTTATGGCAGGGTTTCTTAAAGTGGGTCCATGGGCCCCCTGGGAGTCCGTGCGTTATGTATTAGGGGTCCGCGGTAGCCCAGTTAAACCTTAAAATTATTCTTATCAGGAAATTATTTAATTTACAAAGTAGTATCAAGCGAGGGGTTAGCTGGCGAATTTAATTGTAACTTGAAATATTGCAGATGTCTTTTGAAGGTTACTTTGGCTTAAAACAAATTCATTAAGAAACATGGGTGCCTAGTCCATGTTTAACTGATATGGGTAATATCAGCGATGAAAATCTTTTTAAAGATGACTTAATTGGCATAAGATCTAAAGGAGCCTCGGACACTGAATTTCATGCAAAAGTTCTTGGCGATTTTTGGTGTTCTTTGATTCAAGCTTAACCTCTTCTTTTCAAGCGAGCTATGTCCGTTCTGATACCATTTGCCACGACGTATCTCTGTAACGCAGAATTCTTGGTTCTGGTTTCCATAAAAACGAAAAAACCGGAATTAATCGAACGTAGAAAATGATATGCGGCTTGCCTTGTCGAAGTCTATTCCACAATTTAACGGCCTTATTGAGGCCAAACAGCAGCATCCTTCTCATTACCTTAGTACTGGCAATATTTAATTAATTCTGTTAATATGTGTAATTAAAATATGCTTAGGGTAGGGCGGGGCTAGTTGAGCATAGAGGTAAGTTGGGCAATAAAAATATCTCAAAAACTATCGACCGCACGCGAAAGCATCAAATAGCGTAAAGAAGGGGTTGCGCGAGGGGAGCTCATTGTGTGACCACCGGTGGTGACGCGGCGATCGAGAAAAGTATCCGTGCGCATTATTTATTTTGTGATTAAAAAGTGAAATAATTGCAAGCCGGAAAATTTTATCTGTGATAGTTAAATATATTCCGTTCTTAATCAGGTAAGTGTTAATCTTAAGTAAATTTATTGCAGTTTTAATATGTATAAAGATTTTGGATATAATTTTAACCGTTTTTTTAATAAATTTACTTTTCCTTTAAAATTTCAGGTTGGGGTGAGTTGAGCTACAGTTGCCCAACTAACCCCACGGTTTTAAGTATAAAATGTTTTATTTTTTAGGATACGGACTTATAACAGTAAGACTACTAAAGTCTCCTTAAGATTTAAAAGAGGCTGCAACCCGAACTTTATACAAGCAACAAAGAAAACGAGCTGACCTATCTAACTTATATTTTTTTCTGAAAATAGTTCGACCATACCCAAAGGCTGGTCCAAGAAATGGAGCCAAATCAAACAGAAGATAGAGAAAAGCTGCAATTTTACCGGATATAGAAAGCATTACAAGAGAAGCAAAATAAAACTGCTTCAAAAGTTTAAAAAACGAAGATAAATTGATTGATATTAAATCCAATAGTTGGTACGTTGCTGTTTTATTAATGAGATTGGTTGTTGTGTCACTATAAAATTATAAATATAAAAAGCAAATTGTCAAAATGAATTTTTATTGTAAACGTATCTAATATTCAAGCCATGATTTTACTATACTTTCTAAGTGCTCCACTAGCCCCATACCCTTACTCAACTTACCTCACCTATGGGGTACGTTGGGCATACCTGACTATCTACATTAAAATAGATGTAGCTCCTAAATTCGACCTATTAGAAAGAAATTACTATGAACACTATTAATAAGGGATAAATTGCTAATCCATCAGTATCAGTGCATGGGTTATCCCGGCCCTATTCTAATCTAAGTTAAGTTATGTCTTATAAGCCATTAAGACTTCTTTTTAAAAAGCTATAACCGATCAAGTGAAAAATTGCTCAACTAGCCCCGCCCTACCCTACCAACAAAAAATGATTTTTAATATAATACATAACTATTTTATAAATAAGGCTCGTTTTCTTTTTCTAAAATTTCTTTGACAGGGATCCATAAGGCTATTAAATTCTGTAAAGAGGTCCGTAACTACAAAAAGATTAAGAAACTGTGTTATAGGGTTATTTACAAAAAAAAATATTTTTAAACATGGGTTAGGTTTAATACGTATCTTAAGCATTTTAAAATTTAATGTTATAATTTATACAGTACTAAAGCGGAAGCGCGACTATCAACAAAGATTGGCATGCAAGGCGTTAAATGCATGCATTCTCTGTCTAGTCGCTACTCGCTTGTGTTCAACACACTAAAACTATTGATTAAACGTATCGAGCTGGCACAAGGTGTATATCATTTTAGTAACAAAAAGAGATCTGTCCTTATTTCATAACCACATAATACAAGATGTTTACTTCCACAATAACATCTTAAACATGGCGTGTAAATAGTACTTAATTTTATTCGGGATACAACCAGATGGTATTTGGACATGTAAGGCATTTTCTAATTAGACTTTAACCGGTGATAAGATCTTTGAAATATTTCCGTCTCGCGTCTTAAAATGACGTGACAGATCCATTTAAGAAACCCATGCCCTTTCACAAAATCACCATGTCAGTAATTTTATTTTTGATTACCATCTTGGAGTAGAGATTAAAGACATGTTGAAGGTGTTGGTAACATATATAATGTCTGCGTTGAAATTGCAGTTTTAGGAAGGTATATACATATATGATTGTAAATAATAATTTAGTGTCTTATTTGGATAACATAAAATATAAGCTTAAATAATGTAAGAAATTATTTATGTCCATTTAGATTTCATAAAAAATTTAAAAGGTACTTCCAAATTATAAAAACAATGTATAAATAATAAGGTATTAACGATATATCCAAGCCAAGAATTAATATGTATTAAAATATGTAAAAACTCTACATCAAATAAAAAAATCAAGAAGTCGAAACCAAACGGAAAAATCCAGGGGCGTATTATCTTTTAATAAAAAAGATTTACGGAAAGTTCCCCAAGGGCGACACTGGTAGGGATCTTTTTATGTCAAAAAATTTCCTTTGGTTCATAATAAATGATATCCAAATTTCTCAAAAATATTAAAATTGGTATAAAACTTGTTATAAAAAAAAAAATATTTTTGAAAATTTATCACGCTGTAATTTAAAAAGTAAGACGCTTGGGACAGCCAGTCAAATATACATAATAGCTTTGTTCGCGGGTGCGATTCTGAACCGGTTCTGGGACTATTCGCGTGCGCAGTGAAAAAGCAGCGTTCGCGGTTAGTAAAATCCTGAATTTTTAGTAACAGTTCTGTGTTCGCGGGTTACAATGGAATCAGTTCGTTACCGGTTCGTAACCTGATTAGCAGTCCTGGGATTTTTGTTGGAACTAAAAGTTCAATTCGGAATTTCATGCGCATTCTCGACATGGTCAGCTGTTTTTTGTTTTTTAGTACAGAAATAAACCGTTGTATTACAGTTTATTTGTTTCTGCCACTTTTTATGCGGGTTAATATACCTGTTAAATATTTTTTTATATATTTTTGTGATTCTGAGCGTATATAAATAAAAGGATTTTTAATATTCCGTATGAATGTATGTATGCAATAAAATAACTAAAGATTTAATTAAAAAATATAGACGATATTACAAGATTTTACCATTACTTGTTGTTTGAATTTTATCCTTAGTTAAATACACATACTTATGTTAAAAACGAGAGGAGGCAGGGAATTTCTCGTCTTCCGCCGAGAGACCTCGAGTGGCATTGGACAGTATAACAATTTACCTTTTTGTTTGAATTTAATTTTTTTGTATAGTATCCAATTTAACCATGAAAAAGCCTAACCAAAAGGCTATGTTAGAATACATCCTCAGCTGTATAGAAAATCGTTCGCGGTAAATTAAATACCGAACTAATAAATAACTAGACATGCGCTTTAACACAATTCTAAACCAGTTCGGTTCTGGTTCAGAATCGGTTCATTACTAGACCCGCGAACAAAGCTAATATGTGTATGTATATAAATTCGATTGCAATACAACTTAATGGTTAACAGGTGGCACTGTTTTGCATTTTTCTATAACTAAATTATTTAAAAAAATAATAAAATTTTGTGTTGCGCCACTATATCACTGCGAAATTCCCAAAAATGTTTATTGTTTATGGTAAATTTCAATAATAATTGAAGTATAAGGGTGCTTACTTAGACTCAGAAGTCCAGGGTTTTTTGAGAAGAACAAGAAAGAGATGAAAGTTGCCAATCAGGGTAAGTTACATAGATCGGTAAAACATCAACGAGACCGAGATTCGACTAACTTTCGACAGTATGTACGCATATATTCGTGTTTGAAGTGGCGACAACCGTACAGAGACGAGCATACGTTTAAAGGGTTAATTTTTACTGTATTCTCAGCCAATAAAATCATATGTCGATTGGAGAGCGCCGATGTTCCCCGAACCCGAACGCGACGGGGCAAAAACCACCCCTTTGGATCATCCCACCGGGTCAAAGAGTGCCATAATAGAACCCTTTAAAGGGAAGTACGCAAAAGTCTGAATCCTACCAAACATTATTAAACAGACAAAAAATAAAATGTTTTCTTACCTGACAGGTTGACTTGTTTTGCTATTTCATTCCAAGATCTTTCTGTGTAATCTTTTCGCAAATATGCTTTTAAAGTATAATTATAAAGAACAAGACGTTTTTAAACCTCGTCTACAAATCTAATATTAAACAAATCCATTTTTAATACAAGCATTTCTTGACGTATCACCCATTTTCCTGTGTAAAAACCAGACACAATCACAATATGAATCACACACTGTAAACAAAATACAAAACGGTTCGGTATTGCATTTGTTTATTAAAGGACGCGGATTGCTGACATCGAACACGCTAATATGCCTACGTGCTGTCGATGCCTGTAAAAAATCGCGTTCAATTCGCTGTTTTACCGACCCATGTGCGAAGAACCTTAAATTTGCGTTGGTAATTATTTACAAGTTATCCCGGTAAAAGAATATTAACGTGATATTTACGGGAAACGCTAAACGTATAAAATCTCCCGTAAATGTTTCTACTTACAACTTCGTAATTAATATTATTTACTTATCTTGTTTATGTCGTAATAACTACTTACAATTTATGTAGTAAATAAGTTTCTATATTTATTATGAGTATATCACAGTATAGTTTCACAAGTCAAATAGGTTTCAGTTTTAATTAGTTCATTAAGTAGTTAATTAATAGTATTTGGGCGTATTTACCAGTCTTCATAAATAAATTTCTTACTACTGTTGCTTCTTAATACTATTTTATTATTTAATAATAACTAAAAATGTATAAAGCAAAACTTCTAAATGCACATTTCCACAGTTACTTTTAATTATCATGTCTGATATTTCTTCACTTAAATACTATCATTTTTTTTATGGGCACCATCCAATTTATACACTTTGTATGTGTCCCAAATTCGACCCTCTCTGGAATATTGTTCTCATGTCTGGGGAATGGCATCTACTACAACCCTCAGCATTCTTGATGCCATTCAAAGAAGGGCTGTTCGTCTTATTAATACTCAAAGACTTCCTTCTCTTGCCCATCGTCGAGCTGTGGGAGATCTATCGCTCTTCTATAGATACTTTTACGGCTTCTGCTCCGACGAATTATCCAGTATAGTCCCTCCTCTTGTAACTCCCAACAGAGAAACTCGTGGTGCCGCACGTATGCATCCCTATACGGTCCAATTGGACAGGCCCCGAACTTTTCATTTCGTTAGTTCTTTTATCCCTAGAGTTTCTAGACTGTGGAACCTTCTGCCAGCGGAGGTCTTTTCCTTCCCCCAAATCTTCAAGTTTTTAAGTCCCGTGTCAACAAACTTCCTCTTACCTCGCTTAAGACACCCACGGTACGTTAGTATTTAGGCTCTCAGCCTTCGTGGATTGTCCAAAGATAAAAACCATACTGAATTTTACGCAAGTAAAAAGTGCTTTTTATTTATCATTGACAATACATGTCCATACCTAATACAAAATGGCGGTACTTAAAAGATACACACATATGTAAATACCTTATTTGGATGGCCATATTTCCAAAACTAATAAAGTTAGATGAACTTAATGTGGTATTTTCATAGAGCTCTTTATAAAATCTTTTTAATGCTAATATAATATACAGGGCCTCATTAAAAACATATATATTTTTTTCACCTTTTGTATTATAACCAGTATTACCGTTAAAAAGATATTTAAAAGAGCTATAAAAACTACCACATTAAGTACATCTTACTTTATTAGTTTTGGAAATATGGCCATCCAAATCAGGTATTTAGGTAATTTTTAAAATACCGTCATTTTGTATTAGGAGCAGGTATTGACTTTATATTCTAGGGTTATAAAGTACTTGTCAGGAGCTTCAAAATGATGTTCCACAAGACCCCCTCTTCATTAAGCTTTTTTCAAGATGGCGTCCAGCCGCCATCTTGAAATTTTCATTCGTCAATTTTTGCGTAGAAATCCGTAGCGATGCGTCAGACGTATCGCCTTACGACGAGAAAATTGATTATGCTCATGCGTAGCTGTCATTTGATACGGATACGTTTATATTCCTGACCTTGCTTTAACTGTCTATTAAAAGTATAAACTATGTCCCACAGTAAAAGCCGGTAAGCTTATATATTTTCCAAAAATTAATAAAATCTTATATTGGTCGAATTTCGAAAAAATATGTGTTATACAAGGCTGTTCATTTTAAAGTACTCCTGTACTAATAATAAAGCCATTTTGTGTATTTTTCTGTAGAATTCAAAAATATAATTAGAAAAATATTTGAAACAAAAAAAAAACAAAAGAGTTACAGCAGCAGTGACGTATTTTATGATAGGAATACCCTGTATATTTTTATATCAATGGATAAAAATTTTCACGAGGAATTCGGTGATATAGGGGTTGAATCTGATAGCTTGGACTTACCGAATTATTTTTAGTAGCATTTAGTACAATAAAACCGTTAACCATAAAAAAATACATAATTTTTCTAACTAATGACAGTATTTTAGCAAAGAGACATTATTTGACTTAGAAGGGTTTTCCATGTGACGCTAGCTTGCATGGACACACTGTATAAATCAAAGTAAAGAGTAAGTACAAAGGAGTTTGTATGGGTTTCTAAGACCTCGTTCTATTTATTAGGCAAAATTTGGCAAATATGTTTTGGATATGTATGTTTGGTGTTAACAATACTCTGTGACTACGGATGGAGTTTTTATATTTATAAAAATCATGCAATCAATCTTATTTTCATAAAAAGGACTTTAATTTAACATGTTTAAATGAGTATCCTAATAATAAAATACCTCATTGTTAAGTTTTATTTGGTATAAATGTTATACAAGCGTTGATTCCTATCAAGTAAAATAAGAGTCTTGAGTTTCTAGGTGAGTCCCAGATCGTTGATCTTGATATATCCAAATCTTTTGACCAGGTCTGGCATGCCGCACTTCTTAATAAACTTCCCTCCTTCAAGAAAACTTGGATTTCTCTTTCGAACCAAAAAATATTTTTCTCCTTATAATTTAAACCTACACTTTGTATGTGTCCCAAATCCGACCTCCCTTGGAATATTGTTCTCATATCTGGGGCATGGCGTCTCCCACAACCCTAAGCATTCTTGATTCCATTCAAAGAAGAGCTATTCGTCTCATTAATGATCCTTTACTTACGGAAAGGCTTTCCTCTCTTGCCCATCGTCGGGCTGTGGGGATTTATCGCTTTTTTAGGTACTTCCATGGCTTCTGCTCTAAAGAATTGTCCAGTATAGTTCCTCCACTCACAGTTTCCACCAGAGAAACTCGTGGTGCTGCGCGTTTGCATCCCTATACGGTCCAACTGGACAGGCCCTGAACTTTCCACTTTGTTCGTTCTTTTATCCCTAGAGTTTCTAGAATGTGGAACCTGCTGCCCGCGGAGGTCTTTTCCTTCCCCCAAATCTTCAAGTATTTAAGTCCCGTGTCAACAAACTCCCTCTTACCTCGCTTAAGACACCCACGGTACGTTAGTATTTAGGCTTTAAGCCTTCGTGGTTTGTCCAAAGATAAAAAAATGCAACATAAACAAAAAAAAGTAAATAACTGTTTGAAATTAGAATTAACAAAATGCAAAGCACAATTTTGTTATTTTAATTTTAAAACGATTACGCTAATTAACTTTTTTCAGACTTCGAAACAAACAATAATCACATACAAGTTTTTGTTCGCAACGCAAAACCAATTTTATTAATTTAATTATTATTGCAAATAATAATATACAATGGAGAAATTGCGTCCGCGCATCCCAAATAATATACATTATAATCCGCGAATTCGAGTAATAAAGTTTAATTTTCAAATTACTACATTAGCTTTTAATAATTTATTTCATATAAAATAAAATGAATTTTCTGATTGTGCGAAACAATTTATTTTATTATTAGGCAAAAACCGAGGATTTGTTGTTTCCGGATAAAACAAATCAGAGTCGGTGCAATAATTTAAAGTAAATATTTTATTGGCCTTTGGAGCTGAAACTAAAATTGTAAAAAAGTACAACTTAAATACCACAACGGTATAAAAAAGGGAAATTTAAGTATCAACACTATAGTAGGGGAGCCCAAGATGCTAAATTTGCAGTTCCATGAGCGTCCTAGAGACCAATTGGGTCGCAAAGCTTAGATGATAACGAGCAGCAAGCAAGTAGTGCAGCAAGAGAAAGCATCTTTCTGTTGATGCTAAAGAAATTGTAAAGAATGTATATTCAACTTTAAGAAACGATGTTTCCATACAAGCAGCTTTGGAAGAAACGTTCAGGTTAACGAAAATACCAAAGTCTACCATAGGCGATATTGTTAAAAAACCGATAGTCAAGAGAAAGAAAAGATGCGATTCTGGTACTGCCACAAAACTTGATGTAAGTGATAAAGACCTAATTCGACGAAAAATGTATGAAGAGCAAAATGCACCAACATTGGACACCTTAATGAAGAGACTAGAAATGGACGAAAGTGGCTTACTACTACTACTACTTAAAGTGCTTTATTAATTACTTTTTACAATATTTACATCACACATATAATACATTGTATATACAGTTTCTATTTTACAGTTTATCCTTATTCAGGACCCTGCAAACGCGCAAGCCAGGAGGCCGAAGCGTGTTGTTCTGCTCCTTTCTGGTATTGTGTGACTTTCAATTTTTCGTTTGTGGGACGAGTTTCGGAGTGACCATGAAAACGTCATTGCTATTATGTTATGCATGCTGAGATGCTTGTGTGTCTTTTGTTTTAATTGAGCTGTTTTTGTTAGCTTAGTTAAATTTTTGTAGGAAAAAGTCAAATAAAAAAACCTACTTAAGTTATTGTACAGGTACAATGTAGCTTCAGGTACTGAAGCAGCGCGCACGAAAGTGGCTTACAGTGTGCCAGAACAACAATGTGGAAGACTGTGAAAAAACTAGGATTCAAATTTAAGAAGATCGACAAAAAACAAGTGCTGATGGAATCGCAACGACTTCGGAAATGGAGATTAGAATATCTTATGAAAATAGATATGTATAGAAGTCAAGGAAGGTCGATCATTTACTTGGACGAAACGTGGTACGATACCCATGACACGCCATCAAAAGGTTGGGACGATTCAAGTGGTAAATGTAACACAAAAGCACCATCCAACAGAGGTATGCGGATAACAATTATACATGCGGGATCAAAAGACGGATGGGTTCCAAATGCTTTATCACTGAGTGCAAAAAATATAAAGGACTCTTCTCTTGACTACCATGACGACACAACTGCACATTTATTTGAAGACTGGTTTAAAAATAAGTTCCCAATATTCCTCCTCAAAGTGTTATTGTTATGGATAACGCTAGCTATCATAGTCAATTAAACAAACACCCTTGTTCAAGCGACACCAAAGCAATTATTCAAGAATTTATGCACGCCAATAATATTTATTTTCATGAAAATTATTCAAAAAAACAATTACTTGAAGTATTAAAATGTTTTAATATAGAGAAAAAATATGTTTGTGATGACTTTGCAAATAGTATGGGACATTCAGTTTTAAGGCTTCCACCATATCACTGCATTTTTAACCCTATAGAACATATTTGGCATCAATTGAAATCGCAAGTTAGACGTGACTACAGTTCACCGACTAAATAGTTTTGTATTAGGCATTATCACCAGGGAAATAGATAAAATACCGTTAAATAGTTGGAGCAACAGTGTAGATCACGTAATTAAAGTTGAACAATCATATACCACACTTTCAAGTAATGTTAAGGAGTTAATTATACAGTTAGGGGATGATAGTGATAGTGACACTGATTTAATTGAATAGGTCTTAATAATTATAAGTTGTAATATTTTTAGATACTTTTCATTTTATATTGTATATTGTATTTTTAAAAGCTTTTTATTTATATATTTTTTTAAATGACTAAGTAGGTATAATTTATTAAATTATTAAACATTCCCATCCCGTGACTTTTTGACGCAATGATCAACGACAAGTAAATTATATTTTTTCTTTGTCATTCTCCATAAACATTAAACGACAATATAAACGAAAGCGATGTCGAAAAACGCCATTAGAAAGTCGTCAGTTAGTCACGTGATGACAATGTTTAAAAAAATAAATTATAGTTCCGTTCAAATTTTATAGCAGGTAACACCTGGCTAAAGCGCCGGCCGACAATAGGGGACAAAAGGGTCGTTTATTGGCCTCAAGAAGTGAGAACGGAATAAGTATGAATGTACTTTACCTTTTCATCGGGACGTTGCGGCTATAGACTTTAGGTATGTCAAAAAATAGTTTTAATATTTCGGCTTGTGGAAATCGTTCAAATCGTACTGAATTATATATTTTTCGTTATCCTTAAATTATTTTCTTTAAAATAAACAAAAATAACCACGCTCGAGCATGTCAAAATTACGTTTTTTTTTACAACATTGTAGCCCTCCGCTTTCTTTACGTCACCCTCAAATTGTCAGATTAGTGGAATATACACTCTTTAGCATGTAATTAACTCACCCTATCTTAATCTGACGCGCACGACAGCTTCTGATTAGATATATTTTTGTTTTTAACGATCGCCCTTGTATATGGGGCTCATATTTGGTGGAGGTATTTAATCGGGTACAAGGTATCCTCTGGTATATTTTTCCCACGCGCTGTAGTAACTTTTGAAATCCCTTCTTGGGCTTCCCTACCACTAGTCCCTCCTTGAAGAATAACTAATTCAGAGTCCTTTTTTAAATCACTTATACAGCGTGTCTTCGAAAGTTCTTAACGAATGGGAAACTTTTTTATTATTAATTTTACCAAAAAAAGTGTCTCTTCATAAAAAGTCCTGCTTGATGAGAAAATACATTTCCACAAAAATATTTGAAGGTTGGATGTACAGGGTAGCTTAAAAATGACTTGTTACCAAATTAAAATAAGGGTTATTGCCTAACTAGAGTACCAAACTTTAAAAAGTTATTTCTTATGTCATTTTAAGAAGAAAAGTTTCTATAAACATATGTCCGGAGTTCCTTCGTTTCTCATATACGGGGCGTTAAATATTTTTTAAGGTCTGTTTGTTTTTAAATATCTTAAATACGAAGCCAGATACAATAAAATGTACATGACTAAAAAGTTGTATTTAAAGTTGCTTTAAAGAAAAACATATAAAGACTGCATAAAAATCCAGTAGTGTGCAGTGGGCACAACAGCCACTATTATTGAAAGAAAAATTTACGCCACTGGCTTTTTATGCAGTTTTTATATTTTTTCCTTTAAAGCAACTAAAAATACAACTTTTTAGTGTAGTAGCCTATAATAGCCTTTAAAAAATTCCTGGCAGGGTGTCTTGAGAAGCTGCGAAAAAATGCTACCACAAATTTCTAAAGCTAAAATATGACCATCTAACCCAACTAGCCTTAGTCTAAATGTGGAGGAAACCTGAGATACAGCGTGATTTTGGTTTTTTATAAATAATATTGTTAATATATAGCGAAACAGTTTGTTTTAGAATTAGATACTAACTAGTTATGATTCCCGGCTTCGCTCGGGAGTTGATATAAGATTACGTGGTAGTTGAAATAAAAAAATAAACTATGACGTAAAAAGTAAAAAAATTATTGAAAACAATTGCAATTGCTCGCCGCGCCTTTCGAAACGCAACACAAATAACCGTTGTTCTGAATGAAGTTCAAATACTCGACAAGAGATGGCGCCACTACACTTAATTTTCAAGTTGAAGGGTTGGAAGAGTCCTTATATCTTTAAAAATACGCCCTTTAGGGTAAAACGGGAACCTTCTTATTCGAGGGGGATAAAGGGCTATCAGACTATATAAGTCCCTTTATCTTATCGGGACTCCTTTTCAAGTTTTATTGGCACGCACATTTTATCAACTTAGTTTTATTATATATAATATAATGATGGTTTTGGACTGAGGTAGGTTACTTTAGAAGAATTTGTGGTAGCATTTTTTTTCGCACCTTTTAAAAACACCCTGTATTTTTTAAATTTGCTAACGTCACTATTCTAACAACAGCACAAACGTCATCTATTGAATTATTAAAAATATACTTATTAAAAATTCCCTTAATGCCCATTCCTTATGCAAGACAAGCAATGAAACAAAACCAAAAATAAAACCAAACACATTTTCTTCGTTAGAGGTATAAATATGGAATAAATGCACCTCACAGCCAGACAATTTATTCTAAAATATTCAATAGACATTTCCATGGGGTTGCACGGCACCAGCTTTGTGTTTTCTTTGAAATCTCATTAATATATAACAGCAATTTGCCGGCAGTTTAGTACATTTTACTTGACGTTCTGAAATTGTCTTTTTGTTTTTCATTCATATAGAGAAATTAAAAATTTTCTACATATTTAAAAGATGTAATTTTAAGGTCAAAATAGATTTTTTTTTATAAACATATGTCCTAAAATCCACCCTCCCTTAACAGTGGCGGCTCGTGATATTTTTTAGTGGGAGGGCACAAGCAAAAAGAGAAATAATAATAAAATGTATTATAAACAATTACTTATCGTTCTTATCGATAATTCGATACCTTTGTTATCGAAGTCATGGATGCATTGTATATAAAGTTTCGAAGTAGGTTTTCCTTTTTGTTTAATTAAAAGTTTCTATTCAAAAGGCAAACTATTATTCTGTTGTAGAAAACTGCACCGCATTTATTTTCAGTTCTCGATCCATTTCTAAATTATCACATTACACATCACATAGCTTTCAACATACAAACTTATTAACTACACTTGTTAAAATTAAACGTATAATCATAATCAACAATAAATATTGCTATTAAAGCTCTACAGGAAACTACCGTTTGACATGCGACTTCTGCCTGAAGACACGTAAATTTGTGCTTACTTTCTGTACTTGTTTCGCTTAAAAGAGACGTATGTTATTTGAGCAAAATACATAGACAAAGTGGGCAGAATTCTCGCGTTCCCCGGAAGAAACTTTTGATATTTAGGCGTTGCCGCGTGAGTAATTTAGAAGTAAATTTTAAGCGTTAAGAGCTGTTTTAATAGGATTATAGTAAATATCTAAATTAAAATATATTTAACAAAATCGTTGTTTTTTATTTATTTAAAGGATAAACACGTTTCCCTATGCCCTTTGGTACCGGCCGCCACTGTCCGACTACGTCACTACAGCATTGTAACTTCGATAAAACAAATCGTTACCTGCAAAAAACTCAAATATTTTGACAAAATGACGCGTTCACTTAGTCCGACACACGAAACATTTGACACTGACAGGCTGGGTAAAGCGCCGCATACATGACGGTATGAATATTCGTGGTATACTCGTCAAAAGGAATCTCCCCAAATAGGTTTAAAAAGTGTTTTTATCCTGAAGTCTATTTCATAACTAGCTACTACTATATTGTGATTGTCATGTACACTTGCTCTGCATTAACTGAACAGAAAATTTGTGCAACTACATTTTATGCCAGGGTGTATTTTGTGCGCCTATAAGAGTCCTGACATGTCGAAGCATCACAGCCCTCCAAGTTTCTTCCTCCTTTAACTTTGGAAAACAGTTTTGTTAGCTATGTTTGGTTAAATCATAATATTTTAAAAGAGGTTATTTCTGGTTTCGCTATGTACCAGTAATAAGTGGACACCTTGTATATTTTACCGCAAATAAAAGCCCTAAAATGGTATAGATCCCAAGAATTTTATGAAAAGGAGCAAAATTTGAAACACACGCTATATTCCCTTATAGAATTTCCAAAGAAATAAGCTCCGTCGGCGTAATCTACTAATAAAAATAACTCCTAAAAAAAGACCAATAAAGGTGCTCGCCCACTTAGGCGACGCGTCGCGACGATTCAAAATTGCTCCGGACAAGTTTACATGTATTTCAATGAAACTTCGCCAATATAGACGCGCCGGGCCGCGCTGCTTAAGCGGGTTTTACACCTGACAAGTAATTGAACAATTAATTGAACAAGTGCTTGTTCAAGTGAATTGACGGTTAAAAATTTTCTCAACTTATTTATTAAGTGGCTTGCTCAATTACTTAAAGAAATTAAAACTTGTCATTAATATTTTTAGGGGCATTTTAGTAATTAGTTAATAGTTAACATAACCCTAGAAAACCATTTGATGAAATTGAAAATAAATTTGACAATAACTTGAAGAGAGTAAAACATCCTAATTTTCAATTTTTTTTCCAATATTTGACAAAGTAATTGAACAAGTTTTTGATCAATAACTTGTCAGGTGTAAAGCCCGCTTTATATTGGGGTTCCATTTATTAACATGTAAAGCAACTCAGCGAATTTTCTCTTGACGCGACGCTTGATCTAAAGGTGCTCGCCTCACCGAGCGACGCGTCGCGACCAGCTAATACACGCCGGAGAAGTTTACATGTATTTGTCTGTCTATATTGGCGGGGTTCCATTTAAATACATGTAAACTTCTCCGGCGAGTTTTGACTCGTCGCGACGTGTCGCCTAAGTGGGCGAGCACCTTAAAAGGATTAAAGGTAGTCGGAAGAGCAGGGTTTTATCGTGAAAGTAATAATACGACACTGTTTCTTTGACTTCCGTAAATTGTGGTTATTCATTTTATTGCAAGGGATATTCTTATCTTTGAGGGTTTAATCTTTGAGGGTTTATTTTATTAGTAGATCATACCGACATAGCATACCATTTTAAACAGACTATACTTGATTCATCTTTTGTGATTTACATGTACACTGTACTAGCTCTGCATAAACTGAACAGTAAGTTTATGCAGGTCCATTTTGTGCCTGTGTGTATTTTGTGCGCGTACGATGACAGTCTTGACGTGTCACAGCCCTCCAGCGGTCTATTTTCGAGTTCGTTTATCGTATGCTCAACTCCATAATTGGATTTGTGTTTGGTTTAGTGACAATGCTCGACTAAATAATTGGCTTGTCTTTGCCAGCAATTTGTTTATCCGCATAGTACATACAAGCTTAACGGTAAAGGTAGTTTATCCAATTGGAAATTCTTGGAAGAAAGGCTGCCGAATTGGCATTTCCAATTATCCAATAAAATATGTATTACTTTCTATATGGTTTTCTTTAGTTTGCAAAAGGATTTAATATAAATAATTTTTATTATTAAAAATATTACCTTCTATTTCCAAAAAATAATGATAAAAAATATATTTGATTGGCTAGTTTTTGTAAGAATTAAAAAATGTTTAAATAAGTTGAATAACTTTATAAAATGGCTGATGTTATAAAAACTATAGTCAAATCTAACCTACTTTAAGATCTTATGTGGGATTAACAATAACAGCCGATTCACCGTTAAAGTTTATTTGAACTTTAAACATGTTAGAGTATATCTAATAAAGTTAAATTTAAGTGTTAGTTTATTTGTTTCTTCCCTGGACAAAATGTGCCCAAAACTACTAACATTTTTTTAAAGAACTACCCTTAACTTCCCCAAGATTAAAACATTCATCCAACAGTATTTTGGACAAGATACAAAAACTTAATTAGGGATTTGTCTTGTTCTTATTTGAATGGCGGAGCGATGGAAAATATCTCCCTGGAACGAGGATATTATTTAAGGACCATAATGAGTCTAGTTACACTTGCAACGCCAAATTGGGTATAAACCGGAACGCGAAACGATTCATAAATAACTTTTCTAAGCCGTTTAATTTTCGTATGAGCGAAAACCAGATGTTAGACCAGGAGCAGGTTTAAAGCATTTGCTATTGTTCGGCTTAGAGTTTGATAAAGTTGAAGTAAATTATACCGAGGTCGACAATTAAAATAAAGAAAAAATAATCTTCGTTATTGGAGAATTAAGAGAAGAACTTATGCTATTCTTTTTTTTATGAGGACCCTCTCACAGCTCTTATCAAAGAGAAGAACTCCTGCTTTTTATACATTGTAGTAACTTTAATTTAGATTTTTTGGACTTGTTACACTATTAAACTGATGTATTAATATTATTAAGGTAAATACAATGTAATTACCAAAGTTTGATTACACGAAACGATAAAAAATAAGTCAAAAGTAGTCCAACCTTTACCTCTTCTACAAACTAACTTTTCTTGACCAAACGGTCAAAGCAAAATATCAATGTTTTTATCTCTGTAAAAAGTGAATACAATAAACTAAAAATCAAACGATTCCTTTATCATTTTTGTACAAAAATGTATACCTTATTTAAATCGATATCTTAGATCGTTTAAATCAAGAAAGACCAACATTTTGTATGTAATAAAATCTTCCATCTTTATTTGTATTATAAAGTTTAAAAAGGTAACAAACACCATTTTTAATTATTTTTACCACATTGTAATGAATTTCTTAAAAACTGGATTTTTAACTACAAAGAAAATGCTGGTATGTCTAGATTTAAAATGCGATTTTATGAAAAACGGTCCAACATATTGATTTAAATAAGTATACCATTTTTGTACTTATAAATGATGAAGGAATAAAATGAGTCAACGCAAAATGTCAAATTTTTACTTCTGCAAAAAATACATACAATAAACAAAGAAAAAATTCGTCTTACCCTGTATATTTATGACTTACTGCCCACTCATTTGCCTATGAAAAAGCATCGGTATTAGGTAATTTAAATGCCCAAATATCATTATTATTGTGGCAACAGTTCAGAAGTTAAAAATGAGATACATTTTTTTTTAACACGCTTTTCTTAGCTTGGGTTGTATGTATGTATGTATGTAACGGAATCTTTAAGCTTAATTTTCACCAACTTCCAGCGATTCGATTTCTTTGAAACTTTGAACACCTATCAAGGACCTATGACAATGCAATAATCTGCAAACAGTATCCCGTTATCCTGATTAGGATCGCCAGGATAAATAAATTCCTTTATAGATTTTCTGTAGGAGAGTAACAGAGAAAGAGCTAGTGCGCGATCTGCGCATGCGTGCAGTTTCGGACATACTCTCAGCATAAGGCTGACAGAAACTTGTTCGGAGTAGTGCGTTCTGAAACCCCATGCAACAGTGAAGCTTTAAATGAAATGATTAGATTACGAAATAGTTCGTGAAACATTTCAATATCACATGTCCGCAGAAAACTAATTGATATATCGAACTAAAAATGAAAAATAAATAATAGTTTAAAAAAACTAAAAAACACGCTTTTATATACAACCGAACTAAAAATTAGAAAATAATTTTTCATTACAAGGAGTTTGTATTACAGTAATAAAAGGTCAAACAATGAATCATAATTATAGACCTCAAAATAGAATTATAATACAATTTAAGATAATAACAGAATAATTCACTTCAGAGTAAAAGCGTGGGGTGCTTAATATATTAAATGTTATAATTATTTCATTTGTAAAATATCTATGAGGGAAAATTTATGAAAAAATAGTAAATGCACCCACGCTTTTTACTCTGAAGTGAATTATTCTGTTATTATCTTAAATTTTATTTATAATTCTATTTTGAGGTTATTACTGTAATACAAACTCTTTGTAATGAAAAATTATTTTCTAATATTTAGTTCGGTTGCATATAAAAAGCGTGTTTTTTAGTTTTTTAAACTATTATTTATTTTATTCTAACTTTAAAGGTCAATAACTCCCTAAGGAAGCCCTATAGAACTTTTATTTATATGAAGTACTAACATTATTTTGGCTAACTCTATCACCCCTATTATTTTAAACCACACCTTTCGGACACCCGGTGTATAGTTAATTGTTTTTTATTTATTAATTAAACCCAAGACTTATATACACTTTTTATAAATTCACTTAAGAAATCTATGCCAAAAGGGTAAGGTGTTTTTTTATTATCTTTTGGACAAACCACAAAGACTAAAAGCCTTAATACTAACGTACCGTGGGTGTCTTAAGCAAAAGTAAGAGAAAGTTTGTTAACACGGGACTTAAAAACTTGAAAGATTTGGGGGAAGGAAAGACCTCCGTTCCATAGTCTAGAAACTCCTAGGGATAAAAGAACGAACGAAATGGGTAGCTCGTGGCCTGTCCAACTGAACTGTATAGGGATGCATACGCGCAGCACCACGAGTCTCTCTGTTGGGAGCTGTAAGAGGAGGGACTATACTGGATAATTCGTCGGAGCAGAAGCCGTAAAAGTATCTATAGAAGAGCGATAGATCTCCCTCAGCTCGACGTTGGGCAAGAGAAGGTAACATTTTATTAGATGCCCAAACAATTTCTCAAACCAACATAAACTAACATTTAAATGGAAACATATGTCACGAACCTCCGGACTAAACGACTAGTATGCACCTCAGGCTTGTCAGTTGATATTCGCCGGGGCCTCTCCCTGTTTGCCACTGATTGCGCCCATTATAGAGGTGCATCCTCCAGTTTTAGTTGTTTATTTGTGAGACGTTGCCGTGAAGGTGCTACTTGAACCAGCCAGAGCCCTAATTTAAATTACCTTAAGGAATCAGCGTATCTTGTCAGAGAGAGGGAAAAGTCGTGGAAATTTATGCTTATAAAGGTGCGGAGGAGTTTCTCGTTAGACGAGAATTCCCGCAGGTTTTACCTAGAAAATTTATCAACGTTAACATGGTATCATTGGGTGGATTTTGTTTACCAAGGTCTCGGGTTTACTTTTCATCGTACAGTGTCCACAGAGGCTGTGGAAATTGTGCTGTCATATGTCACATAGAAATATCTATTAAAACATTTAATTTTCTTTATCAAAGTTACAGTTTCTGTCAAAAGAGCCCTGTACCGGGTGTAACAAAATGTTGTAAAAGAAATTCCATGGAGTCAATTCTACATCAGAAGATATTAAAAAAAATTTTATATAAACATGGGTTCCTTTTTTTTGTCTTGGATAAACCACGGAGGCTAAAAGCCTAAATACTAACGTAACGTGGGTGTCTTAAGGGAGGTAAAAGGGAGTTTGTTGACATGACTTAAATACTTGAAGAGATTTGGGAAGGAGCACCTCCGCGGGGCAGTATAAGCCCCACAACCTAGAAACTCTAGGGGATAAAAGAACGAACAAAGTAGTTCGAGGACCAAGTTCAGTTGACAGTATAGGGATGCATACGCGCGGAACCACGAGTTTCTTTGTTGGGAACCGTAAATGAGAACCATACTGACAATTCTTCGGAGCAGAAACCATCGAAGTACCTATAAAAAGCGATAAATCCCCCACAGCCCGACGATGTGCAAAGAGAGGGAAGCCTTTCTGTAAGAAGGATCATTAATGAGACAAATAGGGCTCTTCCCTGAACAGGAATCAAAAATGCTTAGGGGCTGTGGGGGGACGTCATGCCCCAGATATGAGATCAATATTCCAAGGGAGACATACAAAGCGTATAAATTAGAAGGGGAAAATATTTTGGCTCGAGAGAAATCCAAGCTTTTTGAAGCTTGCCGTGGCTATAGATACACGTGTTTATGCCAGTTAAGGTTACTTTCAAATGTGACGCCCAAAAGATTAAAGGTGTCTTTGCTCTTGTAAAACTTGGCCGTTTATAGTAGAGGATGAGTATTTGATAACTCTTTTTTCGCGACAAGGAACATGATTGTGTTTTGATGCATTAAACTGGACGAGATTTTTAGCGCCCCAATCCAATAATAAATTAAGATCCCGTGAAAGAGATATCTACATCGCTCTGCGTTTGTTTTCCAAGTCAGGTTTAGTAATGGGTTTAGGAACCTGACAGCAGTAAAGGGTACTATCGTCGGCGAAACTATGAATGAAATTAGTTGTGGACGAGAGAAGGCTTATGATGTGAAAAAGAAACAATAAGCGCGAAAGCAGAACTGAGCCCTGAGGGACTCCAGCATTTACTTGGTAAAGCTTAAAGAATGGGCCGTCCACAATAACTGATATATGACGATCATCCTTGTTTTCAAAATACAGGGTGTTAATTTTGTAAGTGTTTTGAAATTTGTTGGTTTTTAAAAAGTTTAACAATCTCTGGGTTCTATCTTGAGAACAAAATTTCCGGACCCATGTTTATATGAAATTATCATTATATTTTTGATGTAGAATATGCCCTTACAGTTTTAACACCATTCTGTAACGACCTGTTTAGTCCTTGTTCCAAAACCTGATATATCTATCAGACATAAATCTGAGAAAACTCATAGTTATTTAATTACCTTTTACCAAAATTTTTCCAGAAGTATAAAATTAGAAAGTATTTTTTCAGAAAAAGTGTGGCAAGATTTTAAAATTTGATAAATCGTCAATAAAAATAAAATTCTACATATCTGGTTTTGAATGCCAGATATTTTTTTAAATCCATTGCATTAGTACTTATGGCTTTTAAAGATAGCCAAAGACAATTATAGTTTTACTATAGACTCCTGAACAATGCTAAATTTCTTTTTGGTCATCTGTTTGGACGTTGGCTTGGCTGAATTTAGACGCTGCAAATTATACGCACTGTTTACGTATAATTTGCAGTATAAATTCCACAAAGCGAGCGTCCAAGCTAAGGACCAAAAATTAAGCATTGTTCTGGGTGTCTATAGCACTGATCTCGATGGATTGCCAATGTTATAACCTGCGCGAAACAAAAGTTACATTTCATGGGCGAAAAACCGGTTTGCAATGAAAGCCGCTGAGGGTAAACGCATCCGGCTCCAAAACAAACTATCCGCATTATAGGAAAAATTTGTTGGCGTGTCCTGCTTTCTGTTCGAAGTACGGTAGCTAATGAGCGTTACGGTCAGACCGTGGACGAAGGGTACGGGGTGCCGGTGTTTGTGGCTTTGCCACGGCTTTGAAGTGCGCATGTTCCTCCACCCACTGCGCGAGGTCGTAAAATTCGAAAATGCTTTTGCCACTGCGGATCTAAATGGTTATCTATGGTCTATAGTAAACTACAATAATTGTTTTTGGATATACCTATGTCAAAATTAACTTACTCATAAATTCTAGAGCATTTAGGCTAAAGATACAGATTAATTGAAACAACTGAGGAAAAGAAAATTATACAATTGGGCTATTACCGTCTTGAGGCTCTCAAAAGATGCTCATCTTAAGTTTCACCAACTTTGATGATGTTTTCTTTGCAATATATATGTTAGCAGTACTAAGAGCTAAAGTTTTAACCTATTCTTTCCAGTTAGAACCAAAATGACCTTTTAAAACTGTCAGATGGCATTGGATATAAATATGTGCCTTATTTTGAATTTTAAGGAAACATTGATGCGAGTGGCGCAGTGAACATGGCACTGCAGCGTCATCTTTAGGTAGTAGTTATTACAAAATAACGTCCGTGGTGGCGCAGTACCGCGTTTTCTAAGAGGTGCTTTAAAACTAAAAAAATTGCAAGTATCAGTGCTTGGATAACGTTGGCAGGACAGGTGAAAAAATGGGTTAAACATCTAATAACACCCTCGGTACTCTGGTACAGCTGCATAAGCAAGGGGCCTGAGGCAAAAATTGAAGTAGGCCCCAAATAAACTATTTTAATTTCGACGAACTCCAAGCAACCAGAAGAAAAAAAAGGTCTTCACCTACCTTAATATAAGGTGGCATGTATAAATTACGTTGAGGCATTTAGGGGTGGGAGGGGGAGGGGGAGTTAAAACTTACTGAAACTCACTGTGGGAGGAGAGTGGTCTGTGCAAATATTACGTAGTTAAAGTTACAAGATTAAAGCAGGTTTCCCCAGGAAAAATATGTTATTCGGTACCAGACGTAACTTTTGGGTCGTGGACCTTTTTCCTTTTGTTCTTCTAATTTTCTTCGACGAACACAAAGTCAATTTCGCTTTGAAAAAAATCCCACGTATGATTGGGGAGATGGGGGAAATGAAGCAAATCTCACTAGAGGGAAAGGGTGAGTCAAAAAATTAAAAACGTAATTTATTGACGCCCCCTAATTAAGCATGGGACATGGGGCAAAAACATAAAGTCCCCAACTACACTAGTTAAAATGGTTTGTAACCAAATTGACATACTCCAACAAAAATAAGGTGTTCACTTCCTTACAAATGTGGCAGAAATTATTTATACTATCTATACTTATTAATTCGGAGTCAGAGCTGCTCTGGTACCAGAGTTGGGTCGAATACTGAAAATCGGTATACCCGGAATCGGTATTCGAATACTGGAAACAAATATTCGAATACTAGTAAAAGATAAAAACCGATGATTCAAAATTTGAACACCAAAAAAAAAGGTACCTCATTTTTCCCTGCTTTTTGTTTCCTTTTGGTAGGTATTCAACTCGTGGCAATTTTGGTATTCGAATACTACTTACCCATGTAGGTATTCGAATACTCGGAACGCCGGTATTTGAATACTCAAAAAAGTATTCGTCGAATACTTTAAACGTATTCGAATACAGACTCCCGAATACTAACCAAAAAGAATTCTGCCGAATATCGAATACCAAACACACAAATGTATTCGAATACCGGCAAAATGTATTCTGAATACTATTCAGAATACTGAGTATTCGAATACGACCCAACTGTGTCTGGTACTAAGGCATAAACCTTCCTGGGCTGTCCCAAAAAAAAAAAAAAAAAAAGATTACGATGCAATGAATCTCATTTTAAAGGTTTTCAATACTTGAAGCACATTTGTCATATTATTTTAGTCCTATGTTTATCGATTTTTTTTAAACTGGATACATCTTGTTTAGCATCTGTAACTTCTTTTCTTCGTAAAAAGTGTGTTTTTTACTTTGTACAGAATAAATGATTCGACCTAAATGCACAGTTAAAGATACTTAAAGCCGCATCCAGAGTTGCAACAATTCGCCGTGCCGCTCCACGCCGCATACCCCGCTACATAGCCGAACATGGACGTGGACGGAATTTACGTCGTTTTAAGGGCTTGGCGAACGATTCACCGATAAATTCAGAGCTTGTTAGTTTTTGACGTCAAAGGAGCGCGCAAACAGGCTGGTTAGTTTGAACGGATGTTTGGCGAATTGTTGCAAATCTGGACATGGCTTAAGAAGCAGCAACAAGCCAAAATTTTTACTTTTAAAGTGGAAAAGAAAAATTAACCCATTTAAACCATTGTACAATTTTACTCCAATGTGGATATTTAGTTTAGTTACTTTGTGAACTTCCACCAGTTCTAAAGCGTCTTATCAGTTTACACATAAAATATCCTTACGTGGATGTTGAAGAGCTATAAAATTTAATGTTTGGCCCATTTCAGAAAAGTAATTTACCTTATCAAATAACATATTAGTGGAATATGCAAATAATCAACGGAAATATCGAATATTAGGACGAAATTGAATATGCAGTTATAAGTGAAGATATTATGTTCTATAGTTCGGCGGATTCATTTAATGGATGGTATTTATTTGGGTACACGCCAAAATAAAATTAAAAGTTCTAAAAAACCAAAAAAAAAAAACTAGTAAAAAGATAATTAAAAATCGACGTTTCGTTGGCAAATTTGCCACCGTTGTCAAGATAAATGGAATAAAAATAATAAAAATAAAATTTACTATTATTAAGGCTTTAAAATTTAAAATTTGTATCTTTTTTAGGATATTCTGAAATCTTTGACATTAAATGTCAAAATATTTTGTTTGGTTATAGTGTCATAGTGACATAGATAACTGGTAGCTGATGTATTGATTGTTTTTTTTTACAAAAAAGGTGAATAGTTAGTTAATTTTGAGTCTTCCTAAAGATACTTCAGTATCAAGCAAAGGCAGCCAAGTGTTATTTAAATTAACTGAAATTGATATATACGCACTTTCTTTGATTTTCCGTTTTTTAGAATAAGTTTCCTTTGCTAAAATGCTCGAAGCATCAATTTCAATTAATTTAAATAACACTTGGTTGCCTTTGCTTGATACTGAAGTATCTTCAGGAAGAAAAAATTAACTAACTATTCACCTTTTTGTAAAATAAACAATCAATACACCAGCTACCAGTTATCTATGTCACTATGACACTATAACCAAACAAAAATATTTTGACATTTAATGTCAAAGATTTCAGAATATCCTAAAAAAGATACAAATTTTAAATTTTAAAGCCTTAATAATAGTAAATTTTTATTTTCATTATTTTTATTCCATTTATCTTGACAACGGTGGCAAATTTGCCAACGAAACGTCGATTTTTAATTATCTTTTTACTTGTTTAATTTTTTTTGGTTTTTTAGAACTTTTAATTTTATTTTGGCGTGTACCCAAATAAATACCATCCATTATGCAGTTATAGTTATACTGACAATGGTAATTACGACAAAGTTAGTTTACTGTATTCATTTTACGGACTCAATAATAAATAATTAAATTGCCACGCTGCAAGATGTCTCTCACTTTTTAATAGACATTTTTATAGATTCTGCTCTAAGGAATAAGCCAGTATAACTCATCTCCTTACAATAACCATCAAGAAAAAAACTTATAAGACAGATTTTTAAAAAATGGACACACCTAATAAAGTATTAGGTCATAAATAGGATATATTTATTAATTTGTCATTAATTTTATTTAATATTTATTGGCAGTGTCTTTGTTAGAAAAATCTAGTAAGGTACTTACCTTTCTTGGTATTTTTGCTTAAGTTTAACTGGTAACCCCTGAAACCAACAAAATACTGTTATTTAGTAGAAGATAAACTAAGAAATTCTAGGCAGATTGTGCAATGGAATTCTCATTTGCTAACAATGGAAAAAACACATTTGGAGCGTTTTTAAAAGAATTGAACATTTTATTTTGTATGTCGTTTTATCACGATTTATATATTTTTGGTATCCCACCATAAATCTAAATTAAAACAACTAGTTAATGTAAGACCGTGGCTAAAATTCTTTTTAGGGGGACCAGACAAATAAAAACTTTTATCATAAATATATTTACTTTAAAGATATAAAATTTATACAGTTTTTGTGAAAATAAAGGATAATTATTATAATCAAACTAACTAAAAGGTGTCCCAATAAGAACGCACATTTTAATTGTGAAAAATTTGAACTTAGTATTATTTATATTTTAAAATAAAGCTAATACACTGCAATTAAACGTGAAAAATAATATCCGGCAAATGGCCGCCTCGACTTAGGTGACAGGCTTTTTATTCGTTTTAAGAAATTTTCAATAACATTTTCACACAATTGCACGATCTTGCTGCCCAGTTCTGGTCTCCATTCCGTGAAATGACACGACCGGGAAACTTTTCTTGCAGCAACTGAATAGCTTCGCGTGTAGTGTGACATGTCGCACCATCCTGTTGGTACCACATAGCTTCCGTATCCATACCATTCATGTTACCATCCATGTTACGATAGCGTTCGCTGTTCACGGTAACTGCATTTTCTACCTCGTTCTCGAAGAAGTACGGTCCAATTACTCCACCTACCCAAAGTCCGCACCAAACAGTGACTCTTAATGGATGCATTTTCATCTCATGAATAACTCTAGGATTTTCATTCGCCCCAAATCCGGCAATTTTGCTTATTAACAAAGCCATTAAGGTGAAAGTGTGCCTCATCGGTAAACAGAATTTTCTTAGAAAAATCGACATCCACTTGTTGTTTTTGCAATAACCAAGAAGAAAATGTACGACGTGCAGCATAGTCCAATGGCTTCAATTCTTGATGTAATTAAATCTTATAAGCTTGGAAATGAAGATCTTTTGTGAGAATTTAATGGGTAGTATATGTAATAATAGTAGATGTGCAACTGCTGTGCACGATGACAAGATAGATGCTCCCGGCTTCTCGCCAACATTTTCACGCACTGCGGCAATATTTTCAACAGAGCGACTAGTACGGTGACGCACTGGTGTTTTTACGTCCACGACAGAACCATTTTGCTCAAATTTGTTAACTAGTCTTTGAACGGTTGTGTGATTTGGCGCATTGTGTCGACCGAAAATGCCACGCAAGTTACGAACTGTTTCCGCAAAACATTCTCCCTATTTGTAGTGTGTTTTAACAATAATCATTCGTTGTTCGACCGTATATCGTTCCATAGCTACTAATCGCAAACTGTTTACATTATTCTTATCATTTGTTTTTTTGGCCTACTGCGATAAAAAGAAATGTCAGTGCAATTCAAAATGTGCGTTCCTATTGGGACACCCTTTATAATGACCCAACCATTAAGTTACATTTAATATACATACAGTGTTCTCTGTAAGTTGGCGTCATAGGAGAAACTTTTTTATTATTAAGTTTACAAAAAATAGTAAATCGTTATAAAAAGTTCTACATGTTCCAAAACCTAAAAGAAAATCATAAAATTGATGGTCTTGTTTACAAATGAGGAGCAAAGAATTAAAGTTATTGAGCAACTAAAATCGTCAGTGCAAATAGATATTTTGTCAATAGACACTTTAATAGAAGATATGTTCTGTAGTTTGGCGGATTCATTTAATGGATGGTATTTATTTGGGTACACGCCAAAATAAAATTAAAAGTACTAGAAAAACCAAAAAAATTTAAACAAGTAAAAGATAATTAAAAATCGACGTTTCGGTGGCAAATCTGCCACCGTTGTCAAGAACAAATGGAATAAAAATAATAAAAATAAAAACTTACTATTATTTAGGTTTTAAAATTCAAAATGTTTATTATTTTCTAGGATATTCTGAAAACTTTGACATTAAATGTCAAAACATGTTTTTTTTGGTTATAGTGTCATAGTGACATAGATAACTGGTTGCTGGTGTATTGATTGTTTATTTTACAAAAAAGGTGAATGGTTAGTTAATTTTTTAGTCTTCCTGATGATACTTCAGTATCAAGCAAAGGCAACCAAGTGTTATTTAAATTAACTGAAATTGATGCTACACAATTATCTTTATTTAATAATATATACGCACTTTCTTTGATTTTGCGTTTTTAGAACAAGTTTCCTTTTCTAAAATGCTCGAAGCATCCCAGTTTATTCTATGATTCTTATCAAATGCGTGTTGGCAGATTTTTGATTTATGAAATTCTGTGTTTTTAATGTATGATCTGTGTTCTTTTATGCGTTTGGCTAATGGTCTACAAGTTTCAGCTATATAAAACTTATTGCATTCGCAAGGTATTTTATAAATGACATTTTTGTATTTTCATTTTAAGTTGTATGGTTTTGTTTTTGTTAATTGAGATACTTTGATTAATTCGCATTTTCACTTTTTATTTTAATATTATTTGTAACGAAAAAAAGTGAATCCTCGAAGAAAATCGATAGGTTCAGGTGCAAAAATATTTTCGGAACACGTTCATAAACCGCTAAATCTGCCAAAATACTTAACTTTTTACTTAAACTTAATAAATTGCTGAAGGGAACGTCCCGGACGTCGGGAAAGCCAGCTTTATATAACGAAAAGTTTGCCTTTTAGAAACAAAAGGAAAAGAAAAGTAAAAAGTTTTTAAGTATTATTGTAAAATATGTAGGCAGTGATACGTTCAGAAAAGCGTAATAATATAAAAGGCAGATTTACATTTCCAACTTATTATGAATTTAAAAAACGGGGCTTCGTTATCCGGTCATGTATTTTTCACATAAAGTCAGATTATTATAAAAGTTTGTGCTTCGCCATGCCGTCTTTTGTGCGGTCGCAGTAAATCGGGTAATTGTCACGGCTTCACTTTTATAAAGTTTAACGATGGTAAAATTTGACATTATGGGTTAGTAACGGTTAATATTGTGGATATTTTTGGTTACCTACCTGCTATCACAACTCTTTTTAATTATTTATTTTTGACACCTTTACATAATATACAGTGAATTAAAAAAAAAAAAAAAACAAATTGGTGATGGTATATTAATTTAGATTATTCTGTCAAAAATAAGGTTTCAAGGTCCATCTTTATTAACCTAAAAGATACAAAACTACAATTATATATAATATAATAGGGAATTATTGCACAGTGAAATAAGGCCAGGCACTAATGATATTATGACATCTGAGCTTGCGCAGATGCATGGTAGGATAAGGACTCCCTTAATAAGTATAGTGCCTGGCATTATTTATGTTGGTTTTAGGTCGTGCCTTATTTTGGTCTTATTTTAACTTCGGAACTGTTCATCTAATCGAACGGCTGCCGACCACAAAACCGAACAGTTTTTAGAAGTAAAAATACGTAAAACCTTGCTTTTTCAAATGCATTTCTGTAATTGTGTTAAAAAAATCCTACAACACAAAACAATAAAGGAAAACTACTAAATTTTTCCCCTTTTTGTTTAGATTAATGGTACTGTCAACATAATTTGCAATTCTTCTAAATTGTGAGTACAAGCACTATTTAAATAAGGCCGGTATTATATTACCCGAGCTTCATAAGGTAATTTGCAATAATTGTCTATTAATAGTTTAATAAGAATATTAGGGTCTGTTAGCCTTACAGGTCCGGATATCGTTGCGATTGCAGGGTTATTTCTATATTTTTTTCTTGGTTTTGGTCCCTCTTCAGGTCCAATCCACCACTCTCCCCCCTTCCGGACCATGCTTTCCACAGGGTCTTGCGTCGGCGGAAAATCTGATAATCGAGCTCGTAGCTCCGGAGAAATTCCAAAAGAAAAACAAAATAATTCAACAATCGATGGCAACGCATAAATTCGTCGGCTGTCAAAACCAAGATCTGCTACTGGTGTTACGTATAACCTTCACTTTCACTACTGACAGTTGCCATGGCACGCCCATCTATTTCCCGCCATTTGAGAAATACCTCGTGTTCACCACTAACTAGATCCAGAAGAAAAATGCTGTCAATTTAGCGTGAATCTTTCCTTGATCCCCGAAGGTAAAAACGTCCGTACGGTACCTCCAACCGCCACTGCGGGAAGAACTTTGTAGATCCTCTACGCACGTCCGCACTGTCCGGAGGTCAAACAAAGAGTCCAACTTGAAAAATGTAGAGAAAATTTTGAAAATGGCGCAACTTTTAAACTTGCAACAATATTCACACGGGACAATACCAGAATGGAGCCATTATCTATGTGCGAGCACCTTAAGAACACTTATGCACCTAAAATGCTAAAAAATAGACTCACCATGTAGAAGGTATAACTGCACTGGTTGCAATAAGTGTAATTATGGAAAATTATTAATCGTAAATCTTCCTGACGTCGCGGGCGAGGTTCCTGCGTCATTGTTACATTTACAATGTAACCGTTCGTCCCGGATAATAACATGTACGTGTGTTTTGTAAGTAGAGGCAATACGATGATGTATGATTGTGATATGATCTCAGGTTACGGTGAAAGATATGTCTTGTGGATATAAAAGAATAAATACAACCGAGGAGTTTTAATCTTGTTTTTTTTAATGTGAAATTGGGGATTAAACTATAACTGAATAAATAAAGTTAAAATTTAAAGTTTTTGTATAGTAAGAACATTTTAAAAGCGCAAATTCGGTACCCTTTGAAAATAATACATAAAAACATAAAAAATGGCCGCCTGCAATCGGACTATTTTATATAAAGGCGCCGCTATCCTTTACAGCGACGCGCCGATATGGGACTATGGGATAAAAATCCATTATTTTGGCCAAAAAGCAACTTTGAAATTTTAATGGCTTATGCTGTGTATTTCAAAGTAGATACTCCAAACTACATGTACGCAAAATTATAAAAGGATATGACGACTTCTATTGGGGTAATAAAAACTTGAAAATGTATTTTAACTTAACATAAATATACAACATTTAATCTACTTAGTTTATTATTAGCCTTATTTACTAAAAAAGTAAAAGAGTTTAAATAATAAGAGCTATTATTGTGTTTCCGATGCAGTCTCGCTCGAAGTCTCGCTACTTTTTCTTTATCAGTTTTTGTACTTACAACTGTCTTTCTACTTTTTGCTACTTCTGAGTATAAGGACAGATACAAGATTTTTTATAATTTACAAGGTTTTCCATTTTAAAAATTAATATGTTTAGTCCTACATTGTGTATCCTAAAAGATAAAAGCATTCTGATGAAAGATACGGATTCTACAGAATCTACCCAACAAAACAGTGTTTTTTATTTAATTTATACATTAAAAAATAAAGAAAGTTGGGAAGATGTATCTCTATTACGCTTCTAAGAATAATTTAAAATGGTCAAATTTCCGAAACTAATTGAGATAGACACATCAAATGTAGTATTTTTAGAGCATTTTAAAAGATATTTTTGGTGGTGACATAATATTCAGGGTATTCCGTTTAAAAAAATCATACCTATTGTCGTACCCTGTATATCATATGAGATAATAACCATCGGATTACTGATTAGAATACTACCGAATTAACCAAACAAGCTGATCTTTAGTTTATTTTGTACAATAAAAATAATAATGTTAAGGGGGTGTAAATTTATAATAACATATAATAAGTTTTAGTGGAATTCAGTGGAATGCGCGCCCATAATTTGGATGGGTGTCCGGCGACAGCGGTGTTTTGGGCAGCGGCACACGGTGTTTCTGCTCGGGGAAGCGGACCGAGCAACAACCATCCAAGTTATGGAATGAATGGTGTGTGAATGAGAAGGAGTAGGGGTCAAGGTACAATAAGCCTTCAGGCTGCAGTGCACCACCTAGGGGGCGGTCGTCGGACCTGGGTGGGATGACCCCAAAAGGGTGAAAAAAAAAGTTTTAGTTTTCCAAAAAGCATTTGTAATAATTTATAATATTTTTTTCAATATTTTTTCAGTAAAAGAACCTCATTTTAAGTCAGACTGGTAAGTTTTAGAATTTTGACCAAAAAAGTAATTTCTATCCCATAGTGCGATGACCAGCTGCATTAACCGGCACATCATAAAAGAAATATAGCAAAGGCGGCCGCGAAGACAAGCATGTCGATTTATTTGCATTAAACTTTTTTGATTTTTTTTCTTATTAAAGAGCACCGAATTTACATTTTTAAACTGTTCCTTCTATATATTGACATGTACCATTCGTTTCACGTGGTTTTTAAATTAATTCCCTTTAAAGTATCCCTGGCTACAAAAAAAACAAATTTAGAGAATGTTGGACCAAAAAAATCATGGACAAACCAACTAGAAACAAATCCCACCGACTCATGCATACAAATCCTTATATATTTCCATTTCCATTATTAAGAACTAGTTAAACGGTTTTGTCGCAAAACAAGCGATTTAAATGCGGCTTTGTCGGCACACCATTCGGAAATGGACCTTTGTCACTTCCTATTTCCCCTGTCTAATCCCATGTGTCGAGTCTGTTTTTGTTGGTCTGTAAGTGGTCCCTTATCTGCGTGTTCCGAATTAATAGTTACGTCCTAAATAGACCGCTGACTGACGACCAACATTATACGAATGAAAATGCCCGCAAAGGAGTCATCGTCATGTCAACGAATTAGCTCGGCCATGTTGGAAATGAACATGTGACGCAAGTTGATGGATTCGTTTAAAAATTTAGAACATTTAGTTTAATTATTAGATATTAAGTATAGAAGGAACAGTTTAAAAATGTAAATTCGGTGCTCTTTGATAAGAAAGAAAATCACAAAAAAGTTTTTAAAAAATCGGTATGCTTGTCTTTGCGGCCGCCTTTGCTATATTTCTTTTATGATATGCCGGTTGATGCAGCTGGTCATCGCACTATGGGATAGAAATTATGCTTTGGTCGAGAATTCTGGCTTCTTACCGATCTGGCTTAAAATGAGATTGCTTTTGCTGGAAAAAATATTATAATTGTTACAAGCTGCTTTTTGAAACCTAAGACTTGTTATATGTTTATTTATAAAATTTACACCCCCTTACGATTATTATTTTTATTGTACAAATAAACTAAAGTGTCAGCTTGTTTGGTTCATTCTACAGTGTATTCTAATCGGTAATCCGTTGATTATTATCTGATATGACAGACAGGTACGACAATAGGTATGATTTTTTGCAAATGGAATACCCTGAATATTAGGTATATCACCACTAAAAAAATCTTTTAAAATGCTTTAAAATACTACATTTGATGTGTCTATCTCAATTAGTTTCGGAAATATGACCATCCAAATATGAAAAATAATTTTAAATTATTCTTAGAAGCGTATAGAGATACATCTTCCCATTTTTTTTTTATTTTTTAACGTATAAAATAAATAAAAAGACTGTTTTGTTGGGTAGATTCTGTAGAATCCATATCTTTCATCAGAATGCTTTTATCTTTTAGGATATACAGTGTAGGACAAAACATATTAAATTTTAAAATGGAAAACCTTGTAAATTATAAAAAAATCTTGTATCTGTCCTTACACTCAGAAGTAGCAAAAGTAGGAAGGCAACTGCAAGATTAAGCTTAAAAGATTATAGAAAATTATAATATTAAAGCTTTTTCGTAACAAAAATAGTGTATAATAATGTCCTATTCAAGAGCGTAGCAGATTTTCATTTTGTTTTTATGTAAAAGGTAAGACATGAGATCCAAACCAAATTTTTATCAGATGCTATTGGCCTCAAGAAAAACATTTGGTAAAATAAAAGTTTATTTAAGAATTTGAGAAAAGCACTTTTTTGTTAGCCCTTACTTTAAAAAAATATTTAAATGCACTGGTACATTTTTTCGTAGAATTTAATCAAATTTCATCGAAAATTCTTAAATGTAGCATAATAAATATCGCAATTATTTTATGAAAGATTTTTTAATATGCTGCTAAAAACAAGCAAATATTTTTGCGAAATTTTCTATTTAACAATAAAACTTAATAAAATTCAACAAAAATATACAGATACAGCATTTGCTTTAAGAAAATGTAATTTTTGACCAAACTCGTAGACGATTGATACACAAAATATCTGATGGTTGCAATTTACTTTTGGACCATGCAGAACTTTTATAAAAAAATAACTTTTTTGTAACATTTTAATAATCAAAAAGTTTTCCATATGACGTCAACTTACCTAGACCCACTGTATATGTATATTCTTCGAGATGTTATTAAAAGACAATTTTAAAAACCTCCAAAACAAATTTAACCTTCATTCTGTGCCATCTTAAGCAATAAAAACGTGCATTAGACAATACAGCATAATCCTTTTTGGTGCAGCTTCGCAGCTGAGCACCGAACAAGGACTAGACGCCTGCCGTCCAGACGTCCCGACGCCCGGTCGGTCGGCTCTGATACACGAACAACCGGGATTTATCAATTTGCTTATATTCTTTATTAAAGGACTCGACGAGGAAATGGCCCAAGAATTACGTCGCACAACGAGATGAAGCCGGCCATCCATGTCAAGGAGAAAATAATTTGTTAGTTTATGGGTCTCCTCTTAATTTAACGATATTTTCTAGTTCATATTTTATATTACTCTCTTTTATATTATTATTATTATTGTATTTTACGTAGAGGATTGTCTTATTGCCAATTTTATCCTTATTAACTTGAAGGATAAAAATTAATAGGGGAAAGTGACCAAATAACGTATGTCCTAAAAGTTTTGGCACAAAACTCATTGTCTTTAATTTTAACAAAAACAAAATAATATCAAGTTGCCCTTGAAAACAAAAGTTTATTTACTTTATTTACTGTCAGTTGAGATTTATTTATTTTGAAGTTTTCGCTTTAAGATGTCGTATAAATTAGAAATAAGAAAAAGTATCTACAAGTTAGTTAGGCGGATACCCAAAGCTGAAATCTGTCGAATATTCCAGAATGAAAACATTTCACGCAGAACCATTTATAGAACAATAGCGGAGTGCGAGCAGGAATACCATGTCTGGATCTCCCAAAAGTATAAGACCACGTGCATTTACCGCACAGAGGTTGGAGAGATTGGTGAGAAGAGCAAAAACCAGATTGAAATGTCAACGAGGAGACTGGCTAGGCAATACAGATCTAACAATTTCAAACAGGGGTGTATCCTGACCTTTGTGGAAAGAGTGAGGGAAGAAGCTTTGAATGAGTCAGAGCTATATTCATAGCTGCCTTCCAAATTGCTTCAGTTTGTCCGCGAACATCATGTCTAATGACGATATCATGTTTTGGCCAGACCAATCATGCCATTACTCAAGAGATACCCAAAACTGGCATCGACAACACCACATACCTTTTGTTCCTCAAAACGATAATCCTCCAAACTTGCCGCAGGCTCGCCCAATAGAGGTTTTTGGTCTGTACTGTCTAGAAAGGTTTATCATGGAGGCTGGGAAGCACAAGATGAGGAACAATTAAGACGTCGAACTTACGAGAAATTAAGAGAAATTGAACTGAATTCCGTCCAGGACCTTATGAGAGACCTTCAAAGAAATTTACGTCTGGTAGAGCAGAATGGGCCACTCCACATAATTCGATAGTATAGTTTAGTTAAGTATTGAGTTGTAATTTATGATAACTAGTTAGTGTTTAAATAAATTTCTTCATTAAAAAAAAACGATAAATATGTGTGTGCCAAAACTTTAGGACATACGTTATGAAATAGTATCTCTAATATGGGAATACCGGCATTTCTCTTAAACGGAAACTCACACATCGAAATTAGAGGGGTTTGTCTCTTTTTTTTAAATGCCCATTTGCGAGTAGAAGTGCTAACATGCAACATGTTTTTTTTTAAATCGCTTTCTCATAACTTTTTGGGGTTTTTAAAAAATACTACTATACCTACGCCATCTTTAGCTTCATAACATAAGGCTAATGATATTAAAATCACATTTTTTATTAATTAATTATTTGTAGAACCACCTAATTCCAGTTTTTATAAAAATATGTTATTTTTGGTGCCATTTTTAGCCTTATTTTATGTCTAAAGATAGCAATGCAATCTTTATTAAAAATAGAGTTAGGTAGTTTTACAATTATATGTGACTGATTAGTATAAGGTTATTTAGTTGCCCAAATATTATTGGTACTGTGAAAACAGTTTTAAAGGTATAATTGAAGTAAAGTTTTTTAATCTAACTTTGACGGTTAATGGGCGCGATTCAGGAGAACTCAGTCGATTTACCGCTTAGTTTTTCAAGTGTCAAATATGTCAAGTTAATGTCAATAGGATAGCTTTATTTTGACAGTTTTGACACGCCGCTTACTCAGCGGTAAAGCAGCTGAGTACTCCTGAATGTACCCAATATTTCCCTAACAAAGCGCGATAGAACTTTTTTTTATATGAAGTACTAACATTATTTTGGCTCACTCTATCACCCCTATCATTTATGACCTCACCTTTCTGGACACCCTGTATATACCGTTAAAAATGCTACACATTAAAAAAAAATTAAACAGGAGTCACAAATACTTTTAAAATAAACAAAAATTTAATTATTTCTATGGCAAAACCTAATACATATAAAAGAGTAAAGGCTCACCCAAACCAACGCGAATTATTCGCAGCGGATTCGCGGCGAAAAATTCGCAGCGAAAGTCAGGGCGGAATTTGCTGGGAACTTCACATCAAAGCGAATTTAATCGCGCTACATATTGTTGCTAAAACCGAAAAATAAATAATAGGTACTTTAAACTCAAAAATATTTTTATCATCGGATAAACAAGAAGCAACTGTGTTACTTGCACTGGAGGAAGGCAAAAAAATATTTTGATGGATTTTCAAAAAAAATAATAATGGTATAATGATTTGAATACAGTCTCATAACAAAATTAATTCTAAAAATAAATAAATTGGGGTTATGTTTATCACTTTTTAGCATGTGCATTTCCATTTTCACATAAGAAATACAATAAGAGTTAACTTTTGTGACATTCAAGGTTACTTCTTATTTTTATTTTAATGATATTTGTCTGTAGAAATGTCTTGCGATGATTGAGTATATTATTGATTAAACTTATGTTAGTTTAATCTTATTTTATGTTATAAACCCTACTTTAGACAACAAATAGTAATTTTTACCATTTTCGCCTATTTCTTCTCCTATTTTACGGCAAATCTTATCATTTTTCCTAATAATTTTTATAATTTTCATGGGAAAGATCATACAGTATCGGGTTTTTGTCTAACCAGATAATTTTTAAAATTTTAGGTTATTTGCTTTTTTATATAAGTACACAGCGTAATGACTGCGAATCCCGAAAAAAACGCTGCCGAGAGTGAACTAAGAATATGCGCAAAAAAGTACGCAGACAATTCGCATTCTAAACGAAAAAATCGCGCGAGTCTGAACTTGCATATTTACCGCAGTGCAAACAATATGATGCGAATCGCAAGCGGGCGAAATTTCGCAGATGCTGCGATTTTTTCGCGTTGGTTTGGAGGCAACTTTAATATGCGGCGTTTTTGAAAAAGGTAAAGTAATAAAATATAGATGGATTTAACAATATGATTAATAAATTTTTCCGGTGTTCTATTTTATTTTAAAGCACGAATTAACCATTTAAATAGGTCTAACCCTGCTGCATAATGCAAAAACATCGACCGCTCCCAATGGCATTACCCGATCACCAAAAGCCATCAGGCAACATTTAAAAAGAGTATTGGCCTGTCGCCATTCTTTCTCATTTGGTTGTGCAAACACGTTTCTTCAGAACTGGTCCTATTCTTCATGTTACTTTTATTATTTTCTTTTCGTATCGATATTGGGCTTTTAAAAAGTCATGTTGCGAATTTAAGGGAACCGAGTCGAGGCCGTGCGCGGGAACCACGCACAAAGCGAAAGATTTACCGTGACCATCTAGTTAAGATGCACTAACAAGTCTGTGACTTAAATCCGTATAAAAAGACAATATTTATTTGACTAATTTTTAACACTACTCTTAGTTTTTTTTCTCTGCAAGGAGCTGCAAGTGGAGAAATTTAAGAATTATACTGAAAAATTCCTTAAAGCAGAAGCCATGAAAGTACTTGAGTTGAAAATGGCAATAGATCCCTACAGCTCGAGGATGTGCAAGAAAAGCAAGCCTTTCCGATGGAGACGAAGAGTGGACGCCATTCCCAAAATGTGAGACACAATTTCACAGTGTGGGGATTTTGGGATACATACAAAATGTACAAAATGCGTGTTGAAGGGCAACCATATGTTTCAGCTTTAAAAAAACGAGTTTTTAGCCGTTTAAAGCTGCTATAGTCTACAAAAAAAAACAAAAACCTAATAAACGGTAAAAAACTTATACCTTTTACCCACCTAAAAATAAAATGTTAACACTTTTAGCACGAGTCACACGAAAAGGTCAGAAATATAAATAAATAAAACTCTTTTTAAGTTTTGCTATATGCATAATATAAATTTTAAATCAAAAGCAAGTTCTAAGTAGGTTAACTTAACCGTGAATCATGAATAAATAATTTTAAGCTTATCTGCAACACTAATTTAAATTTTGTGACATTCTGAGTTGAAAATGGGACTTTCTGCAAGTGGTTAGCTGTTTCAGTGGTCTGGGGCCGCATAGATATAATGTTTAATTTGTTTAGAAAGAAAACGAGCAACTAAATGTAAATAAATTATCCGAGAGAGATAGCTGATGGGCCTTCCTTGTCTGTCTTCAAGGAAGGCAAACGCAGATGGCGCGTGAGTCGACTTTATCGTTTGCCCGCCAAATTCAAATTGATATAGCTGTGCTATTTTTGCCCTTAATGTTAGGTACTTGTTTTTTGTTTCTATTAATATAAAATATTAGGGTTTAGTTCAATAATTACACACACCTTATTAAAAATGTCATTTATTTGGTTTTTATAAAGATTTTTTCTTACAGATAACCATGTCAATATTACCTTAAATTATCTGTTGAAAAGCACAAATTTAATATATACACTGTGATCACTAATAAAAGTCAATATTCAAAGTCCAATTAAAGGTAAAAACCACGAAACACACAATAAATCACAGAAAATGTAAACAAACTGTCCAAACAAATCGGCCATTGAAAAATATCAAACACAAATATCGATTAACATTTCAGGCGTGACTGCCTGCGGCAACGTTGTCAAGTTAAAAATATTCGATTCATGGTATATTTTCTTCTCTTAATTAGATGTGAGCTCAAAAGGACATTAAAGTTTACATGCAGAAATTGTAAACAACTTGGCAACCAGGGCAAAGCGATGATTGCTCCATCTACGATAGCTTGCCATGATGAAAGACAAAAGACATATTTATTGGAACTTGCGTTAAACCAGAAGAGATAAATACAATGGACAAATTGTTAGGACCAGTTACTCATGAATATTTTAAGTTAGCTTGACACCGCATATCTAAAGGCTTTTCCCATAAACATGCTTGCCACCTCGCACTTTCAAACCAAAAATAAATACCGCTTTATCTAACGAAACAATTTATTTAGGACCATCACCGCCGTATTAAGATTACTTTTCCAATTTCCTCTCTCCTTAAAAACTCTTATGTTCTCCAGTAATTAAGGCGGGTATACATTATGACTCTTAGTGCTTAACATCGTAAATCAAGTGCCTAATTATTGTAAACGAGGCGAGAGCGTAGGATCCAAACTTTTCAGTGGGAGAACTTTATAAACCTAATATGGTGATTTATGTTGCGACTTGTTTAGCTGCTGCATCGTCCGCATGTCGTGACAAAGGGACTTTAATTTCGAAGCTGTCTTAGCTGGCGAGGTGTTGTCCCATTAATATAAATTTGTTTATTGTTAGTTGAAAATTCGCGTCGTTAAGGGCTTTAACGTTATTAATAGGAGACCGTAAAGATCGGACGGAATGCAAGCGGTAGTAAACTGTAGTTGAAGTTTGTTAGGGATTCCTCTTTGCAAATTTATTTATTTATTACAAAGTGGCAGATATGTTTAAATAGTAACATGCATGGCGCCTGCCGGTAGAATGACTTCTAGGGGGTACAGAACGCTAAAAATTTTCTAAAGGAAAGCTAGAGCAAAAAAATTTTTCTTGGCTTTGGACCCTCTGCCGGCGCGCTGGTGGCATTCTCGAACCCTTGTTTCCATCTAAATTAAAAATCTACACTACTACATTAAGTATGGAACATGTAAACAGAGTGTTTCCAAATTGCGGTAAACAAAGTTGGGGATGTCTTTCTGAGCTAATTCTATTAAAAAAAATTGTTTTTATAAACATAGGTCCATTGTTTCCAAGACAGAATACAACAATGGGATTGGAAGTGAACTTATCCATAACAGAGTACATGTGTACGAAGTACAACAAAATTTCACACTTGAAGACGACATATACAGGGTGATTCAAAATCGATCACAAAACTTAAGGGTGTGATTCTACTTGACAAAATAAGAGTAGAGCCTATAAATTTTTTTCGAAATGTCATTCGTTTTCGAGAGTTACAAGCCGCCAAAGTTCAATTTTTATTTTGGTTTTTCGCTATATTGCATTTATTTTTTAACCAATCCAGTTGATATTTGGCACACAAATCGAGCTTTGCAGATTCTAAAATTTTAAGACACATTTTCTTTTAAATACCACCAGGGGCACTTTACCTAAAACTTAAAATTTCTTTACATCATAACTTTTTATTTTGACAGAATAGCTGGGGCGCCATTTTATAGACAATCAAAAACATAAAAATAAGGTACTCTTTATTAAAGTCGATAAACCTCACCGTTTAGGCACCAATAGACATCAAAGTTTTCATCAATTTCAATTAAATTACCTACATACATACAGGGTGTCCAGTAACTCAACCGACAAACCTTACGGGGCGATTCTTACAAAAGAAAAATAAGATAACCCTCACATAAACATATGTCCTAATCGTCTTTAGTTTTCTTTAAACTATCGGTGTGGTTAAACAGTAAGAAGAAAAACTTTTTTACTTTAATGTTTATATGAAGTTTTTTCTTATTTTCTGTTGTAGGAATCGCCCTGTAAAGTTTTTCGGTTGAGTTACTGGACACCCTGTATGTATATAAGGTAATTTGATTGAAATTGATGAAAACTTTGATGTCTATTGGTGCCCAAACGGTGAGGTATATCGACTTTAATAAAGAGTACCTTATTTTTTAAAGTTTTTGATTGTCTATAAAATGGCGCCCTCAGCTTTGCGATATCTGTCAAAATAAAAGTTATGATGTAAATAAATTTTAAGTTTTAGGTAAAAGCGCCCTCCGGCGGTATTTTAAAAAGTACTTTTGTCTTAAAATTTCAGTAATCTGCAAATGCTCGACTTGATGTGCCAAATTTCAACTGGATTGGTTAAAAAATAAAATGGCAAATATGGCGAAAAAACCAAAATAAAATTGAACTTTGACGGTTTGTAACTCGAAAACGGAAATATTATTTTTGAAAATAAATTTATATAAGGCTCTTCCCTTATTTCGTCGGGGCCAGAACCAAACCCCTCTAAGTTTCGTTGATCGATTTCTGAATGACCCTGTATAAAACAGCTTAGGAGTGGTTGTGGAACATGTTCTAAGAACGGATTGAGCAACGACTTCCAAAAAATAAATGCGTAACTGAACACCAAAAGGCAGAAGAAAAAGAGGACGGCTGAGGAAGATTTGGAGAGACGGCTTTAATAAAGGGGATAAGAGAGAGAGAGAGAGAGAGGACTTGAGGAGGACCAGTGGAACGACAGGGACCAATGAAGATTGGGAATCGGAAGACGTCGCTCAAAGTTTTAAACCCAATTATAGTAGTAGCAGTAGGCTCGAAGACATAACTGGCCGTGTATGTGCCGTTTCCATACAAAAGTAAAGTTGAAGGAAGATTATTCCCGTCTTAAATATTTAACTGTTTTTAGACTGCAGTAAAATTTCACCCAATAGGAGCCAACAGGATCACAAATTTATTTCGATTATATAATAGCAACAGTACAATAAAATTGGTCGGACTGAATGATCGAACGACGGCCAAAGGTGATCTTGAGCAAATTGCAGCGGCTGCATTAAAGCAGTGGCACTAAATCTCTTTACCAAAGGTCATTTGGTCGAGAGAAATTCCAACGTATAAAGAGATAAAATAGGATCGGACATAACCTTAAGAGGCTAGCAGCAAGTGATGAAAGAAAACGATTATCTAGCAATCTAACAAACAAACCTATTTTTGTTATTTTACATAATCCAACACATATGATAGCCAGCGTAAAGGGGTTTACACGATGCCAGTGGCTTGAACAAGTTACTAAAATCCAGCACTGGATTTTAGTAAAGATGGGTCCATATTTAATTCATTCTGAAAGCGATGACGCTAAGTACACAAAAAATGATAAAGTAAACAAACCTTTTCGAATGCACATAGCCTCGGACAGAGCCTGATTACATATTTTTAGATTAATAATAAAAAATACATTGCTAAAACACGTATCACCTACTTAAAACCGGTGGCACGTAGCGTGGCACTAGAAACTCGTCGGATTAAATATTTTTGCTGCAATAAATCATTGTTCACAAAGGAGTTTCTTTTACTTTACCATTTTTTGTGTACTTGGCGGCATCGTTTTCAGAATAAATTAAATGTGGACCCATCTTTACTTGCTTTGTGTAAACATATATTCCAATACTAAAGTCTAGTACTGGTAAGCATTTCTATTTACTGGAGCAAGTGGTTACCCCCACCCCACCAGCCTCCTAACTAAACCTGTGTAGAACGAACGAGATAGCGAAAACTAAAAAATCGCAAAAGCTCTCGAGCGGGAGCAAATGAAACATACATATAAACCAAACATAAAGTGGTTTTCAGTTATGCAAATGTTTTTTAAAGCAATTATTAAGAGAAGGGCGACAATAAGTTATTTGATAAGTAAGAAGCTACTATATATTTTTTATTATATATTAGTAATTAGTAATAACCAAGAAAACTTTAAAATCGATTTAATGCGAGTTAACGAACAACGGCCTTCAGGCATTATCAGGTATTTAAACATAATTTCAGCTCTTTTAAAATTATTTTTCTTGTGTTGGAATAATGAAAAAATTTGTCAGTCCCATCAGTTTTATCCGTCTTTGGTCGAAAGACATTTCGTTCAGTCTTACGTCTGGCGATCTGACACACGCGGTGCAATATTGCATAGCACATTGCATGCACAAATACATTTATTTTATTTTATGGTGAACTGACCCGACCGGTGCAACAAAATTGATGAGCCTGCATCGTTTTGCGCTTTATCGAACTTCGTATAGAGCCAGCAAATATAGAGAGAGAAAAAATTAAGTATGATCTCTTAAAAATGTAGACAATATATATTTTTCTGATCTAAATCGACTATTGGGTGAAATTTTACTGCAGTCTAAAAACAGTTAAATATTTAAGACAGGAATAATCTTCCTTCAACTTTACTTTTGTATGGAAACGGCACATACACGGCCAGTTATGTCTTCGAGCCTACTGCTACTACTATAATTGGGTTTAAAACTTTGAGCGACATCTTCCGATTCCCAATCTTCATTGGTCCCTGTCAGTTCCACTGGTCCTCCTCAAGTCCTCTCTCTCTCTCTCTTATCCCTTTATTAAAACCGTCTCTCCAAATCTTCCTTTGCCGTCCTCTTTTCTTCTTCCTTTTGGTGTTCAGTTAAGCATTTTTTGGAAGTCGTTGCTCATCCGTTCTTAGAACATGTTCCACACCACCTAAGTTGTTTTATACAGGGTGATTCAGAAATCGATCACGAAACTTAAGAGGTGAGTTAACTTGACAAAATAAGGAGAAGAGCCTTATATAATTTATTTTCAAAATGTCATTCGTTTTCGAGTTGCAAGCCGTCAAAGTTTAATTTTATTTTGGTTTTTTCGCCATATTGCATTTATTTTTTAACCAATCCAGTTGATATTTGGCACACAAATCCCGAGCATTGCAGATTATTAAATTTTAAGACAAAGTACTTTTTTCAAATACCGCCAGAGGCACTTTACCTAAAACTTAAAATTTATTTACATCATAACTTTTATTTTGACAGATATCGCAAAGCTGAGGGCGCCATTTATAGACAATCAAAAACTTTAAAAAATAAGGTACTCTTTATTAAATTGATATACCTCACCGTTTGGGCACCAATAGACATCAAAGTTTCATCGAATTTCAATCAAATTACCTATACATAGGTGTCCAGTAACGAGTGTCAAAATAAAATAACGTAAGGTACCTACCATATGCAAAATTTTATGCATGAATACGATTCTGTAAACAAAAAATGGCGTTACAATTTAAAAAAACAACTTCCAAGCCATACCTTTGTTTTTGAAGCACTCTGGATGTACATTAAAATATTTTTGGGGTATTCACGTTTAAAAACCCTACAACTTTTATATAAAACTTTTTGTTATATCTCTGTAAATTACAGAACTATTGGACAATTGGGCCACCCTGTACGTATTTATCTGTCACAAATTAAGTAAATACATTATATAAACTTTCTATTTATTTTAAGATCTGCTTTAAAAAAAAATATACTATGGATCCAAAGAGTTAAAAAAATTGGTAATTTTCTAGATATACGGGGGTTTTGGGGCGCTGATCACGAATCTGCAAGATTTTTTGAGATATTCATCATCAAAGTTCAAAGTTGAACTAAGCTTATTTTCACTATATTCCTCCTTCTTTTTGCACACAATTCTTGATATAAAGCTAAAGTGTCACAAAATATTTGATTTTCACCTTTTAAAACCCCGTTTTCTACGTTTTTACATTATTTTTGCGTTAAATTGCGTGGCTTTTCTTTGATAATGCGGCAACCATACATACACATAGGGCTTCATGGCACACTGGGATTAAAATGATTCAGAGTATAGCTATGCAATTTAATGCAAAAATAATGTAAACTACGTAAAATAACGGGGTTTTAAAAGGTGAAAATCAAATATTGTGTGCCACTTTAGCTTTAAATCAAGAATTATGTGCAAAAGAAGGGTATTGTAAAAATAGGATTAGTTGAAATTTCAAGTCTGATGATGAATATCTCAAGAACAGAAACGTTTCCGCCAAAAAATTCTTTCAGATTCGTGATCAGCGCCCCAAAAACCCTCGTATACCAAATTTCGTCAAAATCGGAGTTGCCGCAGGTCTCTAGAAAATTACCAAAATTTGTACTATACACATTATTTCTGCTTATTATTTAACTCATATTTAAAGAACTTTAAAAATTAGTAGATTCAATATCATGCATTACTGTGCATTAACGAAAAGTTATTTAAACCTTTCATTACTTATTACTTTTACTTAAATTTAATAGAATGGAAAAATGTATAAAACATGAAAACTTATATTCCAGCGCATGCACCATAAGCCAAAATCAAGGCCGAAATTTAGTAAAAATTTCCAATTTAAAACTAATGTGCAACAAAATAGGGTTAAAAATTTCTTTAATTTACCAAGTATCCACTTTAATTTTTTCAAAATGTTTTGTCACATGGCATGCTCTGGTTTAGAGGTTAGTGCAAAAGTAATGTTGATGGTTGTGGGTAAACTTTTAAATTCCAATGGCTTTAAGAATAAACTAGGTAGAAACAATGGATAATAAACCATAAACACCGTAAATTAAATAATTTTAGGCATTAAATAAGCTGATTTTAAAAAAGAGTAAGTAAATTTTCTGTTCCCAAAATTACAACACATGTTTAAATAACTAGGTGCGCGCTTTCTTTTTTCTCTTTATTTGTACCTAATTTAAAGGCAACTTACCACTAACAAGCATTTAGAAACAAGGGATAAAATAGCAAAAAACTAAATACCTACAGTTATATTAAGATTTATTTATACAAATTTATATAAATAATAATCTAACTTATTTTATGAAATAAACATTGTGTAAAACGCAATAATATAACACAAAAACATGCAAGACAAAACCATATTTAAAAAAAAACGTGCACAAAAACGATTAGCATGCCAAAAAAATTCCTGCAACACCATAGCAACCGCGTTCGCTGCCAGTTCGCTATCAATCGTGCGCCGTCGCCAGCTCTTCCATGCCCGATCTGCATCTATTGCAATCATTTATTTTGATTTGTCTATTTAGTTTATTTTCATATCTTTCGATAACACAATGCGATATTCAACCCGGCAAAACCGATTTGTGTTATTGTCCGTTCAAATGGGCGTGCCATAGTCTATTGAACGGGGTGTTTAACCTCTTACCCTTCACCTAACCTACACACAAACATAAATTTAAATGTAAACGTACCTTAGAAGCGTTGCAGGGATATCCAAAGGTGGACAACAAGTTAGGAACAAGGCAAACACAGTCCGTTTACACAGTACACAATAGCAGGGCACATAAACAAATCAAAAATTATTAAAAACTAAAGTTTACGAAGCAAGCACAGCCGATAAAAGCAAGCAGCTGACAGAAAGTCCGATAAGACTGCGAGGAGTATTCGGGCGAGATCGTGGGTTTCCGTGTGAGGGAGTGCGAGGGAAAACAAGTGCCGGAGCGCGGAATTCGAACGGAGTTAATTTATTGATTGTGATAGTGGGACAGTTTGATTACTAGTGTGTTAGTTTATTACTATAAATTACACAATGTTTTGTGGTTTAGGTAAAATATCATGACGTCGAAGGACCGCGTTTCTTAATGTTAATGTTTCTATAAGGAAATGTATACAGGGTGATTCAAATATCGATTTATTATGATTAAAGAATAAAGTGCTATTCTTTTGAAAAATTATTACTTTTATCACTTGCAAGTGATAATGATCATTTGACCACGTGAATAATGCAATTTAAAATAATATTTAAGATTTAGAATATAATTGGCCACATAAGTTTTAAAAGAATGTTATCATTATTATCCGTGACGGAGATTTTACACGATAAAATAATGATATAGCTAGAGGATTTACTTATGTATATTAAAGGGAGTTATGAAATAAACCCAATTTTAAACGGTTCAAGGTCGCGAACGTAGTAAAAGATATACCGGGTGTCAACAAATCTATTAGACAAACCATAACTTCGTGAGTATTGGACATATCAAAATGAGACTTGATATAGGTAAATGGTATAAAAATAGGAGAGTTCTCACTTTTTGGTTACTTCCGGTTTAACCGGAAATAAATCAATTTTGACTTTTTAAATGGAACATTCTGTTTATTTTGACATTTTTCGATTCCTAAGACACTTCTAAAAAGTAATTTGACATCTTAAAAAGTTATTACGACTACTTAGTTTTTTGAGAGTCATTTGTAGTATTGCATCTAGGTCTTGTCCTTTATTTCTGTGGTAAGATGGCAAAACCAGTTCTGTCCTTATTTGTAAAATAAGGAGGAGAGATATTTTTAACTTTGGTACGTCCTATTCAATTCTATTTTTTTTTCTTTGTTTTGGTCCCTTCAGGTCCAATCCACCACTCTCCCCTTCCGGATTATGCTTTCCAGGGCTTCGTCGGCGGAAAATCTGGATAATCGAGCTCGTAGCTCCCAGAAATTCCAAAAAGAAAACAAACAATTCAACAATCGATGCAATGCATAAATTGTCGGCTGTCAAACCAAGATCTGCTACTGGCTTGATGCCGTCAATTTAGCGTGAATCTTTCCTTGATCCCCGAAGGTAAAAAACGTTCCTACGACACCTCTAGCCGCCACTCCGGGAAGAACTTTGTAGTCCTCTACGCACGTCCGCACTGTCCGGAGGTCAAACAAAAAGCAAAATAACAATTTTAGTAAAATATTAAATTTTCCAACTTAGTAAGAAAAAAATATATAGTTGCAAAATTTAAATATTTTACTGAAATTAGTGATTTTTGAGGACGTACCAAGGTAAAAATATCTCTTCTCCTTATTTTACAAAAATGGCATAACTAGTTTTGCCATCTTACCACAGATTTATAACTTTTAAAAATCTTTTATTTGAAAAGTGCTTGTCCAAAAGGGTTGCCGTTTAAAAAATAATAGTTAGACAAGGAAATGTCAATTTGCCAAATTGTTTTATTCCTATCTTTCATATTAGGCACTAAAACTTTGCGATTGTATTTTTCTAACATAACCTAAGACTACTAGATTAATTTGCGCCCAATCATAGCCTCCTAAATGCAATATTAAAAATGGCTCTAAAAATCAAGTAGGCTTAAAAAAAATTCTAACGATGTCTAATTATTTAAAAAAATATATTTTTGCTTTTTACTTTATTATTACTATTAAAGCGGTAAACATACATCAAAAAACACTATTAAATCGGTAAACATATACTTTAAAAAACATAACTTTCTTTTTCTTTATTATCTGAGCATATACCTATAAGAGGCAGCTTTATCGCACGAACAACGTGCGGCAGAGAAAACAAATAGGTCTGATACCTTTCTCCCCTGCGATCCTGACTTGGTATTTTTATGGGTCCACCGCGGAAGTGCACTCTCTCAAATAAAAAAAAAAAAACAGTGACTAAATGATTACTAATAACAATTACAATAGTATGTGTGGGAAAACATGTGAAGGATTAATTTACCTGCCATTAGAGATATTGCGCATTTTTGTTTTAAAACTGGAGTTGCCATTTTTTAGGTTATATTATTATTATTTTTTTATGTCATTTGTCATTGGCGGTAAGCGCTTTTATTTTTCGATTCACATTATAATGACGTCAGCTGTTAGACAAACTGGTTAGCAGCTGTAAGACAAAAGAATAGAAAAATATCCCTCTTTATTTGTATCAACTTAATGTCTTATTTTTCGTCATTTGTTGTAAATCAATTCAGGATAATGACCCCTCTACCTGCTTGTAGCTTCATTGAGATTTGGGTGTTGTGTCTGCTCTTTACCCATAATACCATTATAATAGACCATTACACCCCATCATGCCCATTGTAAACATCATTCATAAAAGATTATGTTGTTGAAGTCAATATTTTGACTACCTGCATTGTGGAGTTATTATGCGGTTCAATTGTGACAGTATAACGAGCTTATTACCTTACCGAGATTTAACTTTAAAAGAAGTTATAAATTATAAAGGCACCTGTTTTGGGTAAAATAATCAGTATCTACTTCTATAGAGTTTTAATTCAGCAATAGAGTTTGTTTTGGGTTTAATAAGTAAATAGGGTTTAATAGGTCTATTCTTTTGCTAACAAAAGTGTATACTAGTGTACATTTTTACACATTTACATTCCTTTGCCAATAAACCGTGCAAAATGCATTACACTTTACACTTTTACAGCTCCGTATTGTCTTTAAGGGCTGGTACCGCTTTTTTTAAGGGAGGAGATACTTTGCATCTTCTTAAAAGATCCTCGCTTTTCAAATCGCTCCCTCTTACCATCACTTGCAGCCCTCTGTATGATACACAACATTACCTTAATTCAAAAGTGAAGAGCAAAAAAAAGGTCCTTGCCTCTTACAATCACGGGATCTTATAAATATTTTAATAAATTCAATAAATTTGCCGCCCCTTGAAGGTGTCACGGAGGTTTGTAGTGGAATAGTTTTGTTAAAAAATTAACAATAAAATAATATATATATTTCTAGGTTAAATTTAAAATAAAAGCGACAATTAATCATCAAGCATTATCTTAAAGCAAAATGATCTACTGGTGGAGGACCCACAGTTGGTGGTTGAAATGTTTAGCTGTCAGTTTAATTTGCCATTTTCACCTCATGATGAAGGACAGCCTAGTTCTAACAAACAAGTACCTAAATTTTTTCCAAGACCTGTCGATGGACAGTAAATTTTTAATATTATTATGAGTCTTCCAAATAAATTCTCAACGGGAGTGGACCAGGTGCCTGTCTGTATATTAAAAATATGTGGCAGAATCCATTTGTTGTCTCCTTGCTGATATTACCAATAAATGCCTTAATACAGGTACATTTCCATCACAACTAAAAGAGCAAAAGTGATTCCAATACACAAACAAGGCGATGCCATAATGTAGGTAACTATAGAGGAGTGTCACTACTGCCATCAGTGTCGAAAGTCATTGAGAAGGCCATTTTTAATAGACTTATGGAGTTTTTACGTCTTAATAATATATTGGCTACACAACAACATGGTTTTGTACCAGACAGTTCTACTGAACTTGCAATATACAAAAGATTTAAAAAAATATATATATAAATTAGACCAAAATGAAAAGGTTGCAGGGTTATTTTTTTATTTATCCAAAGCTTTTGACACGATTGATCACTCACTATTTATTAAAAAGCTTGAAATATATGGAATAAGAGGAATAAGAGCAGGATTTGGTCTGTGTCACAGATATTAGCAGGCAATCTTTTCTCAGAGCCTGTACAACTAAAACAGGGAAGTTGCACAGGGTTCAATCACTAGGACCTCTACCGTTTCTATTATATGCAAGTAGTCTATGTAATGATACAACTGTAGGAATCCACTGCCTGTGATTGGTCTGTCTGCTGAATTTTCGCAGGCTGCGGAACGGATGCAGTCTTGGTGTAGGGAGAAAATCATTTAAAAACTTAATAAAGGTAAGACTGGCTTAACCCAGTTTAGTAAAACAAAACAAAATAAGTCTGTTCTTGCACGACTAAATAATAAATCAATACCATTACTAGCCAACATTAAATTTCTGGGAGTCTATATGATCCAGTACTGAGTTGGGTAAAGCATATTCATGTGTTGACATCAAAATCAATAGTTACTGTGCTCTTCTCCGCAGGATACGTGATGTGTTGACTGTTGAGACTATTAGACTCTTCTATTTTGCCTGTGTCCAGTCAATTATAAACTATGGCATATTGTTCTGGGGTGCCTCTGGCAATGCTTCAAATGTTTTTATAGCTCAGAAGCGAATTATTAGGACTATATATCAATTACATCCAAGAACATCCTGTAGACCTTACTTTCCGAGGTTGGGGTAATTACTGTCCCATCCCTTTATTTTAAATCATTAGTGGTATTTGTAAAAAAGTATCCCGAACAATTTCAAACAAACGCCAATTACTACGCGGATGAAATGACGATGGTACCAAGGGAAAGGATGGCCTAAGTATTCCTTTCCACACACAAACCACCGTCCATAGGTGATAAATGCTTTGAATCCCTTCCACCACTATGTAGTGTTCAGGGGCTCCTGGCTTACCGCTTCCGCCTTTCGTCGGACAACGAGCGCAAACGCTTCACATCCCACCTAAAATATATTCTATGCTTTTAATTCCTATGGTCCACCAGTTGGTTTCCACACCTGTATAACAGTTTACCCAAGCACGCCTCAAGCCCCGGACCAATTGTTTTTGGGCATCGCAGACTTTTAAGACGCACTAACCAGAACTAATCCAGTAGTAGCTAGCCATGACGGTCGCCTACGGCCACGCGCCTGGAAGGCCTCGCGGCAAGCCAGAAGGTATGGAATGTGATATAGGAAAAATACCGAAATGAAAGATGCGGACGGTCTGGAAGGCCCGAAATTGTAAATCAAGGGCCCCGCAAAAACTGAACGTGTAAAAGAAATGGGGGAGGACATTTTTTTGCTCCTCAAATTTTTTCACATTATAAAGGGGCCTTCGCGGATAATCTTCGCCTACTTTAAAGAGGCCTACGCAAGAAGGTAAGGACCTTTTTTTGCATCCTCAATAATTTCTCGTCTCATGAAAGGAGCCTCGCGGACACATTCGCCTACGCCTAATTTTGATCACGCAACGCCACTAAACTAACCAGTAATTTTCCGTTGCTTTCTACGTAATCCATTACATTTCATACAAAAAATACCACAAATTAGTTGTATTTTTATATACGAGTGTGAATGAAAATAGTCCTGCTTACCTGCTTTTTGTACCTATTATTTTTCTTCCTTATAAAATTTGGGTCTGAAGGATGTTAACTATGTAAATATGATAGTTGTAACAATCAAGATGGCGGACGTGCGTCATCTTGATTGTTTTCTTATAAGAAAAAGGTGATATGTTTGCGAAATTTGTGATTTAGCAATGAAATTTGATCAAGTTTACGAAAAAAATTGAGAATTTTCCATTATAAATTAGATTTTTATAAAACCCGAAATACCAACCAAAATACTTTTTTAAGGCCAGTAGGCCAAAATTAAATCTCTTAGTTGCACAGCTGTGTTTCTGTCCACTGAAATAATTAACAAAAAAGCATTTAGTACTACTAACTAGATCCTATGCTTTAGATTATTTACTGTAGCTGGATAACCATGGGGTTTTTAAAAAAGTAAATACTGAAACATATACAGGTCGGATAAGGCCACAGTATAAAATTATTTTAGTCTATACAGGTGTCTCAAAAAAGTTGACGTATCAAAAGTTATACTTTTTTAAATGGAACACCCTATATTTTATGACGGTTTTAGATTCTACATAAAAAAATAATTTAGAGTTTGTTCATAGTACCAAGTGTCTAATTTTATTCGTTTTTGTGATATTTGATTCTTTTTCCAAATGCAGGGTGCAATTAAATTAATTTTATTTTAACAATATAAACTCCTTAAACTTTAAAATTTGTTACAAGATTAGGAAAAGTCTGCCTTATCATACGTCAGGTCATAATGAGATCATAGATTATACAGGAATTTGATCAAAAAATAATTTCAATTTTTCGAAAGTCAAATAGCAATATCTCTCTTATTTTAAATGGAACACCCTGTATTTTTTACCACATGATGACAAGCCAAATGCTCTTTCAAATGGTGTATAGGTTGCCTATACCTATCTTTTATACTTTTAAAGTAAATTCCCGTTTTAACATATTTTTATTCCAAATGTCTATTTAAATGTAAGTAGGCTGTGATATAGCTATACCTATTTACTAAGCCTTTATTGCAAAATGTAAATTTGTTGGAAAAAAGCACAAAATTAAAGATTTTGTATTATCTGCCACTATTTTTAAAATTCACAGAAAAAAATTCATTAGTTGCTTATAATGCTACTTCCAACAACAGTTATTTCAGCTGAATGTGGTAATGATAAAACTTGTGTTTTTAATCCAATCCTAATAACGCCTCTGGTCAGTTATGACGACATTCTAAGTGACCTATAACTCGTTTCTTTCGATTATCCATAATCAGGGTGTCCAATTTTTTTAAAGCAACTATTAAGGTTACATCAGATGGATTTCTCCTGGAATATTTTTCAGGATTAACTCTAGACTAAAGTAAACCATTTTTTTTCACATCCTACCAGTATTATATCATCTTGTTGTTGTAAAAGAAGGGTTTTATTTGAAATCATTGGGAATTTCTTTTAAACTGACTAAAACACTAGTAATCAATAAATGGTCGTTGTTATTTCTCTTAAAGAAAAATATTGCCGGCTGCTATGTCTACAGCCAACTTTAATTTAAATAAACATTTTGGACTAAAAATTTGTAAAAACTAGATTTTACTAAAAAAGCACAAAGAGATAGGTATGGGCAACCTATACACCATTTGAAAGAGTATTCTATTGTGTCATCATGTGACGTAAAAAAATGCAGGGTGATTGCATTTAAAATAAAGGAGATATGGGTATTTGATTTTCTGAAAAATTGAGAGTATTTTTGATCACCCTGTACAATATTGGAAATCTTGATTTGACCACACAGTATGATTATGTGCAGACTTTTTTCTGATCTTGTTACACATTTTAAAGTTTAAAGTGTTAGAAGTGTTAAAGTAAAATCAATTTAATTTTACCTCTGCATTTTTTCAAAAAAACCAAAATGTCCACAAAACGAATAAAATTAGACACATTAGTACTATGAACAAACTTGAGTTATTTCTTAAAGTAGAATCTAAAAACCGTCATAAAATATAGGGTGTTCCACCCAAAAAAGAATATAACTTTGATTCGTCACACTTTTTTGAGACACCCTGTATAGACTAAAATAATTTTATGCTGTGGTCTTATCCGACCTGTATATGTTTCCAGTATTTACTTTTTGCATAAGAACCCATGGTTATCCAGCTACAGACCGTGTCGAATATGGTGGGCCACCCTGTATTTTTGTTTTTACGAGCGGCCCTGTATTTGTGGGAGGTACTTAACCCGGTACAGGTATCTTCCGGTATATTAATCTGCCGCATTCTAGTAAATCCTGAAATCCTCTCTGGGGCTCCTCTTCCATAAAAGCTTTTAAGTTAATTAGCATATTATTTTTCAAAAAAACCTACTACTCATTGTGGGAAGAAATGAATACGTAAGATTTCCACAAACACTAAAATATAAAGCTCTTTTGCATAAAAGAAAACAAAATATATAGCCCGGCAAAGCTCTCCATGGTTGCTTCATATTCCATGCAGCAGATATGTAGGCAGATTTTATTGCACTCGAAAGAAAGAGGTTATAGTACCGTCCCGACCTAAAAGACTACTTGTTTACCAAAGCAAGGGCCAAGCGTGTATTTAAATAGACCAATTTGATTTATTGACTTCTTCAGCTTTTCGACATTATAATTATTTAGAAGAAAAAACTATTACTTCTACTGTACAGGGTGGCTCGAATTCGACGCTCATCATTGGGATTTCGGAAACCGTAAGAGATACAGGATCGGTTAAATGGAGGCAAAGTTGCGCAATTTGATGCTTAATAAAATGCCGTTTGCGTATTAAAAAAATCCGAGTACTTCCGAAGATATATCGAAAAAAAACCGGAATTTTCAATTTTGGTTTCTATTGTTTCCTGGCTATATTTGTTAAGATAACTCAAAATGAAAAACACGTTTTCATGGCCACTTTTTCTGCTCTATAATTCAGTGTGATTAAATATTGAATCTGACGTTTCGGCTTCTGGCGACCATCATCAACTTAATTTTTTAAATACGGACCTGATATTTTTTTCAATTTAATTAAATCCTTTCATCACTCTTAAAACACTATATATCGCCACTTTGATATTTGCCGACGTTTCGTACAGAAAATTCCATCACCAGAATATTACATATTTATTTTACCATAATACGGCCCTGAACTACATTTTTAGGTAAGAAGGTAAAAAAAGAATAAACTTATTACATATTCGTAATCTTTTTTATTGCAACTCATTGATATCTAACAGCGAAAATTACTTTATTAACCGAAAATTTCATGAATATTAGACATAAGATACAAAAGGTAGACAACAAATCAGCTTACATAAACAATTTGTAATACTATCTTGATGCCCATATTAATATAAACATAATTTAATCACTATTATAGGTGTTCAAGAGATAACCTTCCGCCTCAATGCATTTTCTTGCTTTGCTTTGTATTTTTAATACAGCTCGATTAATTGTTCTCGCAGGAATGGCAGCAACTTCCCTTATCAAATTTTGTCGTAGTACTTAAAGGTCGTGAGGTGCATTTTTAAATAAACAGTTCTTAAGATATCCCCAAAGGAAATAATCTAGGGGACTAAGATCTGGGCTCCTAGCGGACCATCTTGCAAAACCATTTATTAGGAAATATATGGTAAAGGAATTGAGCTACTTCCCTTCCATTGTGGGCAGGAGCTCCGTCTTGCTGCCACCATATTTAAGCTTGATGATGGTCGCCAGAAGCCGAAACGTCAGATTTAATATTTAATCGCTACTGGAATTAAAGAGAGCAGAAAAAGCGGCCATGAAAACGTGTTTTCATTTTAAGTTATCTTAACAAATATAGCCAGGAAACAATAGGAACCAAAATTGAAAATTCTGGTTTTTTTCGAATATCTTCGGAAGTACTCGGAATTTCTTAAAACGCAAAACGGCATTTTATTGAGCATCAAATTGCGCAACTTGGCCTTCATTTAACCGATCCTGCATCTCTTACGCTTTCCGGAAATCCCAATGATGAGCGTCGAATTCGAGCCACCCTGTTCTACAAAGAAGATATTTGTAGAAACTATTAAAAAGACTTAGAGTATTTTAATAATAGTATTTTATACGGGTTGAGCTAAAATAACATAATACACAGGCAATGTGAGAAAAGGACAATTAACTAAATCCGGCATGTAAACATGCGTAATTAATACTGCTTGTTTTGTTATTCTTTTACTCGCCGATGTGCCAAAACTCCTTGCTCATGCAGTATCTTTATCTTAACCAAGACTCATCCTTGGTTACAGGGGTGGATGAGACTGCCAGTTTTAATATTGTAGGCTTAGCAACCCAAATTTAATTAAATAACAAAGAAATATATTAATTAAACATATTAACTTAAGTTGATGTTTAGTTAATCGCTGCGATGTAAACCAGTGCTGCTTTTTGGTCAAATTTTCTGGCTATTTCTCGCCAATTTGTGAAGAAAAAGGATAGTCGCGGTATGGACAAGTAGTATAGAAAACCAAAGTTAATTATCCCTCAAATAATTATTCAAAAATAATGCGAAAGTAATAAATAATAATTTCTGACATGCAAATAAAAAAAACTTATTATCAACTTCTATTAACTTACAGGAAGTGCTAACAAAATGCAGCAGTAAATCGTTAAATTTTTGTTTTATTTTTTAATAATTTTTAATAATCCGTTATAACTACTCTATTTTTGCAGATATTTAAAGAATCTGAGTGGTGGGGAAGCCATGGGAAGGATTTTGGGATTTACTACAGCGCGGTAGATTAATATACCAGAGAACTCACTCGTACCCGGTTAAGTACCTTCACCAAATATGAGCCCCGTATAATATACAGGACCGATCACGGCTCAAAATATACCAATCAGAAATTTTTTAGATTAGATAGGGTGAGTTAATTACGTAGCAGTGTAAATTCCACGAATCTATTAATTTGAGTGACGTAAAAAAGCGGAGGGCACAGAGTAGTAAAAAAAAGCAATTTGACATTTCGAGCGTGGCTTTTTTATTATTTTAAAGAGAAATAATTTAAGGATAACAAAAAATAATTTAGCATCCATTTAGCATCGTGGGCTATACGTCCTTTTTGATAAGAAAAAAAAATTACGTTTACAAAGCGTAACCTTTAAATATACAGGGCGTATCATATTTTAAATTGTGCATTTTTCAAATTCCAAAATGTAAATACGGGACATCGACACCCAGGAGACGAAGCGGATTTCTTTAGAATTTTAGAAAAATGGAGATAAAACATTTTTACCCTTCGGCTGGTATAAACAAAATTAGCAATTATACAGAGTGTCAACAACTCCACCGACAAACTTTTAGGGGTGATTCTACAGCGAAAATTAGGAAAAAAGCTAAACTTATGTCCTAAACGTCTTCCTTTTAAACTGCGGGGTGTTAAAAGTTTTTAAAAAATATTGTTTTTTATAATAACCTTTATACTGATTCGAATATTTTTACAAAATTTTGTAACACTTTTGCACCAGTAGACATTTTGGGCATACAAAAAAATATCAGTGTTGTCCATGAGAACTGGGTTAATATTTTTAAGAAAAATGGTACGTTACTGAATTTTTTTATAATAAACAATATTTTTAATCCGCGTTAAGTTTGAACAAATTTGATCTCCTGACTTTTTTTGTTTGGTGTACAGTTTTGGGTTAATAAATAGAAACCTTTCTCGCTCAGTAAGTTAGTATTTCTAATATCAAATTCTACGATGTAACCTTCGTTATGTATTCTTTAATTAGATAGGAATTTAACCATGCCAAAAAAATGGTTTTCATGCGATCAGATAAACAATCAAAAAATAAAAATATTTTTCCATTAAAAAAAAATCGATTGTTATTATTTAAAGACATGCTCTATACATTATTACAAATTCGAGGAACACCATTAGGATCAAAAATGGTAAGAGATACAGAGTTGGTTAAAGGGCAAAGTTCCGCATTTTTATGCTTAACAATCTTCCGTTCTAAAAAATTTAAAAATTTGCTAGCTTCGTTCCGGACTTATCTGGCATTAAACCGAAACTTTGCGAAACAGTTTTATTTTTTTCTCGGTTTATTTGAAGAGATATTTTTGAAACATAAGCGACACATAACGCATTGCCACTTTTGTCTGTTCTCATAAAATAATGCCACTGAATTCAAGATGAGACGTTTCGTCTTTGAGCCACCATCATCAGCTTTGTTTTTTTATAATCGGCGGAATATTTGGTTTTAAACTTAATACACTCGTCTTTAAATTCTAAATGCAACGATATATCACACTCTTACATTTATGCGACGTTTCGAACCGAAAAAACCATCGCCATTCCCCACCATTTCGCCATTGCAAAAACGATATTCCTCAACCTTATACTTACCTTTGTCTCCCCCGTGGCCTAGTGGACAGAGCTTTGATCTTCGAAAAGCCAGAGGTCGGCGGTTCGATTCCCAGCGGGGGAGACATATTTAGCGTAAAAGTAGTTATTTAAAAAATAACGACCGTGGTGTGGCACTACCGCGTTGTCTAAAAGGTGCTGTGAAGAAATGCGTAACTGCATGTTTCAGTGCGTTTGGACAACGTTGACGGAACAGGGGAACGATGGGTTAAACATCTAATAACCCGAGCACCCACGGTAGTCTGGTATTTAGGCATAGGCCTTCGTAGGATGTCAAAAGATAAAAAAACCAGCAAAATTTTTGCTGGTAGGTGATAGTATGCATCCATTTTTTAATGACAGGCTACGATAAAATTGATGGAGGCGTTTGATTAAATTAAATGCTTTATTTTATTACCTATAGGGTATATGTATGTAAATTATTTTGAATTCTTGCAGCTTGTTAGTTGAATTATAAATAAATAATTTATTAAAAGGAATAACAATGAATAGTTAAAAAAATAAATGAATGCATGCCTTCAAATGAAAATTTCCAAAATCGTTTAAAATAAAAACGTAATTTTTTATGGAAAAATAGTGGGAGGAGATTTTTTGGTTCGAAACGTGCGCATAAATGTAAAGTGTAATATATCGTTTTATTAAGAATAAAAATATGAGTTTATTAAGTTTAAAACCCAATATTTCGCCCATTTAACAAAACAAAGTTGATGATGGTGGTTTAAAGACGAAACGTCGAATCCTAAATTTATAGAACAGAAAAAGTGGCAATGTTATTGTGTCGTTAGTTTTAAAGTATCTTCTCAAATAAACCAAGGAAAAAAGTAAAACTATTTTAAAAAATTTTGGTTTTTCGGATAGTTCCAGAACGGCTGCAAATTTTAAAACGAAGTATTGTTAAGCATAAAAATGCGCAACTTTACCCCAATTAACTCAACCCTGTGTATCTGTGTATATATAGCCACGACAGCTTCGAAAAGCTTGGATTTCTTTCAAGCCAAAAGTATTTTCCCCTTCTAATTTATACACACTTTGTTTGTGTCCCAAATCTCGACCTCCCTTGGAGTATTGTTCTCATAATCTGGAGCATGGCGTCCCCTACAACCCTAAGCATTCTTAATTCTATTCAAAGAAGAGCTATTCGTCTCATTAATGTATCCTTCACTTACAGAAAGGCTTCCCTCTCTTGCCCATCGTCGGGCGGTGGGTGATTAATCGCTTTTTATAGGTACTTCCATGGCTTCTGCTCTGAAGAATTGTCCAGTATAGTTCCTCCACCACGGTTCCCAGCAGAGAAACTCGTGGTTCTGCGCGTATGCATTCCTATACGGTCCAACTGGACAAGCCCCGAACTTCCCACTTTGTTTGTTCTTTTATTCCTAGACTTTCTAGAATGTGGAGCCTGCTGCCCGTGAGGTCTTTCCTTCTCCCCAAATCTTCAAGTATTTAAGTCCCGTGTCAACAAGCTCCCTCTTACCTCGCTTAAGACACCCACGGTACGTTAGTATTTAGGCTTTAGTCTTCATGGTTTGTCAAAGATAAAAAAAACAGCAAATGCATTAAGCATTTCAAAATAAACCAAAAGTCATCAACTAAGCGACATACGTGCTCTATAACTGATGTGACAACAATATCTAAACGTCGCTAACGAGTGTGTCGATTAAAACTGAAGAGTGTTTTCCGTGTGAATTAGTTGATCGCAAACAAGCGGGTTGAAGTGTCGCCGCCGCAACCGCGATCGCAAAACTTACGTAATTATTATTTCATGTTGTTCCAGGTACACTCCAGTGTACGAATGAGGTCTGAGGCGAATCTCGAGAAGCAGATTGAGAGTCATCAACGCAAGTTGTTCTCTTTGTCTGATTTAATATTCTCTGAAAATTATCTGTACGTTAGTTATAGTTTTTATACGGGTTGTGTATGTTTAGCTTTTTAATCAGAGCGTATCTGGGATTTTCTGTTTTAACTGGGTGGTAGGGTTGCCAGATGATACGGCAAAAACATTAATTATTTTTAATTTTACTAATAAAATTTTTAAATTATAGTGGTAATTTATACAGGGTGGCCCACCATATTCATTGCAGGTCTGTAGCTGGATAACCATGGGGTTTTAAAAAAAAAGTAAATACTGGAACATATACAGGTCGGATAAGGCCACAGTATAAAATTATTTTACTCTATACAGGATGTCTCAAAAAAGTGTGACGTATCAAAGTTATAATTTTTTAAATGGAACACCCCATATTTTATGACGGTTTTAGATTCTACATACAAAAATAATTTAAGTTTGTTAATAGTATCAAGTGTCTAATTTTATTCGTTTTTGTGATATTTGCATTTTTTCAAAAGTGCAGGGTGCAATTAAATTAATTTTATTTTAACAATATAAACTCCTTAAACTTTAAAATTTGTTACAAGATTAGGAAAAGTCTGCCTTATCATACGTAGGTCATATCGAGATCATAGATTATACAGGGTGATCAAAAATAATTTCAATTTTTTAGAAAGTCAAATAGCAATATCTCTCTTATTTTAAGATGGAACACCCTGTATTTTTTTACCACATGATGACAAATCAAATGCATTTTTCAAATGGTGTATAGGTTGTCTATACCTATCTTTTACACTTTTTAAGTAAATTCCGTTTTAACATATTTTTATTCCAAATGTCTATTTAAATGTGAGTAGGCTGTGATATAGCTATGCCTATTTACTAAGCTGTTATTGCAAAATGTAAATTTGTTGGAAAAAAGCACAAAATTAAAAGATTTTGTATTATCTGCCACTATTTTTAAAATTTACAGAAAGAAAAATTCATTAGTTGCTTATAATGCTACTTCCAATAACACTTATTTCAGCTGAATGTGGTAATGATAAAACTTGTGTTTTTAAACAATCCTAATAACGCCTCTGGTCAGGACGACATTCTGTGACCTATAACTCGTTTCTTCCATTATCCATAATCACTGTGTCAATTTTTGTAAAGCAACTATTAAGGTTATCAGATGGTTTCTCCTGGAATATTTTTCAGGATTAACTCTAGACTAAAGTAAACCATTTTTTCCACATCCTACCAGTATTATATCATCTTGTTGTTGTAAAAGAAGGGTTTTATTTAAAATCATTAAAATTTCTTTTAACTGACTAAAACACTAGTAATCAATAAATGGTCGTTGGTTATTTAAAGAAATATAATATTAATGGCTGCTATGTCACAGCCAACTTTAATTTAAATAACGATTGGGACTAAAAATTTGTAAAACAGATTTTACTAAAAAAGCACAAAGATAGGTATAGGCAACCTATACACCATTTGAAAAGGTATTTTATTTGTCATCGTGTGACATAAAAAAATACAGGGTGTTCCATGTAAAATAAGAGAGATATGGCTATTTGATTTTCTGAAAAATTGAAATTATTTTTGATCACCTTGTACAATATTTTATCTTGATTTAACCTACGTATGATATGGCAGACTTTTTCTAATCTTTGTTACACATTTTAAAGTTTAAAGATATTAAAAGTGTTAAAAGTAAAATCAATTTAATTTTACCTCTGCATTTGTCAAAAAAATCAAATATCTGCAAAAACCAGAACAAAAATTAGACACTTGGTTACTACAAACAAACAGGGTTATTTTTAAAGCAGAATCTAAAACCGAATCATAAATATAGGTGTTCCATTCAAAAAATGTTGAACGTCGACACTGTCTACACACCCTGTATAGACTAAAATAATTTTATACTGTGGTCTTATCCGACACTGTATATGTTCCAGTATTTACTTTTTAAGAAAACCCCATGGTTATCCAGCTGCAGACCGTGTCATATGGTGAGCCACCATGCCTAATTTTCTAAATGATATTTTTGCCTGAAAATTAACAACAAAGGTAGTTTGTTGGAGAAAAATAATATTAAAAAAATATTGTGGTACATTGGATTTATAATAAAATATTTGCGACATTTGTTGGTTCAGATTGGTTAGTCTATCTACATTTGCCCAAATAGAGTTATGGTGGTCAGAAGTGGACTAGTTAGCTTTGATGGCTCTCCGCTCTGCGCAAAGGTACGCCCCATCGATTCTAGAGTATCCCAGACCATACACGCAATAATAATTGCGTCAAGTTTTCGAATTGCGGCTGCGTCTGCGTGCACCTCACGGTTTATGCTCGTTAATGCACGCTAAACCTCTTCAATTTTAATTCGCATTAACGACGTTTACTAATTGTTGTTTCGGTCATTGAGCACATTCGTCGTTAATAACTTTGTGGTACAGTTAAGCGCTCGTGTTTATATAATATTTTATTTTTATGATAACGTATGTCCTAAAAGTTTTGGCACAAAACTCATTGTCTTTAATTTTAACAAAAACAAAATAATATCAAGTTGCCTTTGAAAACAAAAGTTTATTTACTTTATTTACTGTCAGTTGAGATTTATTTATTTTTGAAGTTTTCGCTTTAAGATGTCGTATAAATTAGAAATAAGAAAAAGTATCTACAAGTTAGTTGGGCGGATACCCAAAGCTGAAATCTGTCGAATATTCCAGAATGAAAACATTTCACGCAGAACCATTTATAGAACAATAGCGGAGTGCGAGCAGGGAATACCATGTCTGAATCTCCCGAAAAAGTGGAAGACGACGTGCATTTACCGCACAGAGGTCAGAGAGATTGGTGAGAAGAGCAAAAACCAGATTGGAATGTCAACGAGGAGACTAGCTAGAGCAATACAGATCTTCTAAGAGTACGATATCGTTGGAATTGAGGAGGAATGGTCTTAAATATCGAAAGAGACGTAACTGCCCCAAATTTACGACATTAAAATTAAAGACAATGAGTTTTGTTGCCAAAACTTTTAGGACGTACGTTATAATTAAATCCTAAAATACAGAGGTGTTTCACAACTTATCAGACAAACTTTAAGGGCAAATTCTACAATAAGAAATAAGAAAAATGTCCTAAAGTCTTAGTTTTTGAACTACAGGGTGTTAAAAATTTTAAAAAGTTATTGTTTTTATAGTAACTTTTATACCAATGCAGATATTTCTAAATTTTTTTGGGGGTGCCTTCTATGCACCAGAAGCCATTTTTGGAATACATAAAATGTCATTTTCTTAATCAGTGTCGTCCATGAGAGGGTTAAGGTAAATATTTTTAATAACAAAATGGTCCGTCACTGCTTTTTCTTAAATAAAAATGTTATTTAAAATGCTCTTTTTGGTAACAAATTTGATCACTTAACCATTTTTTATTTAATGCTTTTATTTTCCGCGTAAATAAATTTAAAACAATTTTTTGGCATGGTAAAATTCCCATTTAATTGAAGAATAAATAACAAAAAAAATCGATATTATAGCCCAATTAACTTAGACTTTTACCTTGGAATCTCACAGGAAATAAGCTGAATATCTGTACTATACCTTTATTTTGGTACAAAAAATGCTATTCTAAAAATCCCCCATGATATCGTGTAAGGAGACTCGAAGTATGACAAGTCAAATGTCAAAAGAATCAGTTTTTGCGAATATCTTGTTTAAAAAAACTTTTCTTTCAACAAGATTCAAAACAAAACCACGTGGATTTTGTTGAAAGAATTTTTAAATGACTAAGAATACTCAAAAACTTGTTGCATTTTTTAATCTTAAGGACAATCCACGAGGCTGAAAGCCCAAATACTAACATGCCGTGGGTGTCTTAAGCAGGGTAGAGGAAGTTTGTTAACACGGGACTTAAAAACTTACGATTTGGGCGAGAAGGAAAGACCTCCGCTGGCAGTAGGTTCCACAGTCTAGAAACTCTAGGGATAAAGAACGAACGAAATGGGAGTTCGGGGCCTGTCAATTGGACAGTATAGAGGACTCATACGGCGCGGCACTACGAGTTTCTCTGTTGATTTGCATTGAAGATATTTTAAAAAAAAGCGGACAAAGTCAGTTAGTTCAAGTAATCAGGAAAGCAACAATCAGTCAAAAAACAAACAAGGTAAAATTAAATATGAGTCCACCATAAGGGGTAAACCAAAATTAGGGAGGTTTTGAAAGTCAGAAAAAAAAATAAATTTTCAATTTTGTTAAAACTAGAGAATTAAGAGCTCCTTCAAAAATAAACCACAAATAAAAAGAAAAAAATACAAAAAATGAGAAAAGTTTCAAAAGAACTAAAAGCTAAGAAACAAGAGCCTTGGGGGTGAGAATTTTTGGGGACCGTGGGAAAATTCTGATGAGGGCGTGGCGCGTGGAGCGTGTGGCGCGTGCCGACCGTGGGTGTGGCGCGTGCCGACCGTGGGAAAATTGTGATTTACAGGAATCTTGTGCGACACCTATTTTAGGGTACTGCGCATGCGTGTCATATTTAGGAATCTTGTGTGACGTAATATTTAGGGTGTGGTCAATACCTGTCATCTGTCAAATGTCATCTGTCACCTGTCACTTGTCCAACTTCTCTGACGTCATTTAAAATTTAGGAATCTTGTGCTACATCATATTTACCATCCAACTGCTGCTGCCTTGCGCATTCACCATCGGACTTCGTGCAGAGATTACGTACCATAATAAATTTAAAAAAGTCCAAACGCAGATGCCAGGACTCGAACCGTGGACCTTTGGATCAGTTGTTCATCGCCATAACCATGTCGCCATGAAAGCAATTGAAATAAAACTGGTAAACAATGTGAAGTAGGGGGTGGTGGAATATTTAATCAGCAGTTAGCTTATACGTTTATGCGCCTAATTGTTAACATAACCTCAAACTTATCTTAGCGTCTCACGCATGACATAACCTAGAAATAGAACCGATGTTATTATTTATTGGCATAAGCTCGCAGACACGTGGTTTATTTAAAATATCGACAAAATGGTGAAGGTAAAAAATAATAAAAATATAAGAGAAAAATATATCAGTTAATAATAATATACGAAAAACAGGTCTTTAACGCTTTAGGGTGTATATATATAACCGAATAGGCACTTTCAAACTGTATAAAGCCGGTTCTCAGCTAAAAGCTACCTGGTTTGCAAGCAGGGATTACCACTTCGCTCCACAGCTCTAAAATCCTAAATAAGGACGTTCGATGGACTACAACAGTTGAGAACATACACCCTTTAGTGGGGAAACGCATGCGCAATAACAATGACGTCGACAGTGTCATAAGCTAGTGCAGTCACGCAGTTTAAGGTTATGTAGACATGTGATTTATATTAGGAAAATATCGATAAAATGGTGAAGGTAAAATAATTTAAAAAATTATAAAAAAGATTATTAATGTAGATAACAGGTGTTAAAAATATACGCTCTAACGCAAACACTAACAATACAGAGTAAGCTAATAAACATATACAAAAACAAGGTAATCAGTAAAAATATACGGTGTAAATGACAGCTGTCAAATGCTAGCTGTTAAAAACATGTATTCTAAGAATTAAGGTTAGAAAAAACAGCTCAGAACCAAAAATATGTTTTAAACATGTAATATAGGACACTTACCAAGTCTTCGATGTCGTCTACAGTTATTTTAACAAGGCCGTTCCTTCAACAGGGTAGTTAGTTTGCGGATCGATCGATAGGTGCATGCCCCTTTAACAGGCCGTATCAAAGCCTATTTGTAAAAAAATAATATGTCAGAACAAAAAGTTAAAATACAGAGTGTATATCATTGCTCTTAATTGATTCACATAACCTTTTAGGTAGAAAGTAGCGAAATACACACTTCGAATAATTACTAGGCAGTTCAAAATACTTGCACCAAATGACACAAAAAATTGGGTATACAGAGCACTTACCAAAGACCCATGTAGTCTACAGCTGTTTTTAACAGAGTCGTTCGCCGAACGGCTCGCAGGGCAGGTCGTCAAACGGGTGGCGGTTCGTCGAACGGCTCGTCGAACGGGTAGCGGCTCGCAAAGCGGTTCGCCAAACGGCTCGCCGAACGGATAGCGACTCGAAAAACGGTTCGCAGAGTGGTTCGCCGAACGGCTCACCGAACAGAGACGTTTCCTTTAACAGTACGTACCTATTTGAAACAAAAATATGTTATTATTATTAAGTTAATATACAGGGTGAATAGTATTATGCTTAACGGTTCACATAACCTTTTAGGTAGAGACTTGTTATGCACGGGTAATCTACTTAAACATTAATTTATTGGTTATTAAAAACACTTTTTGTATCAAAAATTAATATAATAATATTAAAAATTGGTATCACACAATCAACAAGGTGTTATGCAAATTGTAAATACCCTGTATATAAATATTAACGAGTCGTCAATTAGTTTTAAACACTGGTACTGACATGATGATGCTAAAAAATATTCATTAAGCCTGTCTAAAAATATATAGGATAAAATATGAAACATTAGAATCACCAGCTATTGATAAGAGGTATCACATGTTCAACCAGGTGTTATGCATATTGTAATATTAGATAAAGACCCTGGCTAAGGTCTAGATATTGACTCTAAAATTACAGATATATGTAATTAGTTTCAAACAAGTAAATATATATACATGGCGAATCTAAAAATAGATTGATAAACTTAATAAAAATATTCATGGTTAATTCTTAAAAGGTATTGATAAAATTGACTAAAAATTAAGTTAAAATTAGGTTGCTCACAATGTGTAAAAGGATATTTACCTCAGTAGTTGTGACGTCATCAAAATGTGTTGTAACATTATTTCTTCTCCCGTTTTTAACTGGCTGGAAACAGTCAAATATTACATTTCTTAGAGTTAATTTTCAACTCGAGTCATATATAATATTTGGCAGGTTAAAAATGTTTGTTACAACACACACACAGTTTTAAGGGCTTCCGGTCGGACTTATTTTATGATTAGACAATCATAAAATATTTCCTTAACGAGGCTGCCAGACGTGAACTGATCCCTTAATCGCACCTCATTTCGATTTTTTAGGATAAAAACGAAAGTTTCAAAAGCAAAAACCATAAAAAGACAGACAGACAGTTGTATTTTTTATTAACACTAGATACATATTTACAAATACAATATACAAAGGAATTAAAGAACAGCTTTATTCTCGGTAATTAATCTTGGCTTCTTGTACCCATATGGAACAGAGCTATAATCATCCTGAAGTTTTCGTTTTCTGAAATTTACTCTAAAAATCTTCTTTTCTCCTTCTATTGTTACCACTTCGTGAATATTTGTTCGTCTTATATTATTTGACGTTATATAAACTGGTGGAGTGTCTTCAAGAATCATATTTTTTAAGGTTGTAAAATTGACGGTTTCTGATACTTTATGATTTATGTTTATTCCTTTTGCTTTACATACTTCGTGATATTCACCGGTGTTAGGGTTATAAACAAGGTAGGCATAAAGTTTAGGTCCTCCACAAGCAAACTCTGTAATGTAACTCCCAGGACCATACCCTTCTAGCTCGTCAGTCATATCACCGAGAAAACTTCCTAGTGCTACATTCGGCTGATGACTATTTTGAGTGTAAATGACAGAATCTGTGTCATAATACAGTACACGTTCTCCCAAATGCTCGAGGTAACTGTACAGTTTTAACCGGGCCTGGGCAGTAGTATAAGCCGCTAAACATACATTAACTGTTGGTAATTCCTTGTAACTTTCTTCTCTAAACATCCAGTTGACGATTAGAGTAGTATCGTTAACAGGTAGAATGCTATTTATCTCCATTCCAGGGTTTGAAAGCATCGTAAAGAATTCGGCCGGGTTAGTTACTATACTGGTCTTTCCCTGATTTTCTTTTTGCCCTAGTTTACCCCAAAAACTTGTAATTACGGCTTTTCCTAACTGACGAAGTGCAGGGTTAAATTGAATTTCATCATAATTAAGCTGTACACCTTCTTTCTCAAAATATTCTCTTATGTAATTTTCTTTAGCTTCTTTACTTTCACAATTGCTTGGCCACCCTGAAGACTGTTGTTTGATTTTTAAAAACTTATTAATATATTCGGTAAATAACCCTGCAGCCCCCTTATTATAACGTTCGACTCTGTATTTCCAAATTTCATACACTTCTAAAATTTGGTATCCCTTTTCCAGCGCTTTTAATACTTCATCAACCACCCATGTACCTGTTAAGACCCTTTCTTCGTCTGTATGGTTACAGTCTCCACTATTTATTTCTTGTCCACAAGACCGACACAGAAGAAACATTAATTTATTGTTCATTTTTACGGGTAACACAGGGTGATATAAGTCAGAAGGAGGTAAAATTCTACATTTTATAAGACCGTCTATTTCATTTAAATTTATGTCTTGGCATTCATCTCCTACCAAGACTTTGGGATGTCCAACAGGGTATTTCCCATATTTACATACCCAAGGGTACAATGAACAAACGTCTATATACTTGATTTGTTCGTCGTCGGACACTTTGTAATACATTTTGGTACCACCTGTTCTTCCTCCGTAAAAGGCATCCCTGGGGTTTAGTGGTAGATGCACAAGCAAAGGGTGATTCTCTACAAAAGGTTTTATTTCTTTATCAGTATCCATCAAACGTCGAAATTGACATTCCCATTGTTCTTCTAATTCGTAGCCTAACCCTCGTAACCTGGAAGCCTTGGCCAAAGTGTTTTCATACCGTGCATCCAGCGTGTCGGTCGGGTCGTCGTGCAATGGACTGCCTCTGTTGTACTTAAAGCAAGAAGTACACCCGTGCCAGTAGCATCCGTAAAACTCCATAATTGTGTTGGTGTCCGGACAGTAACCGTCAACTTTTAATCCACCAATTACAACTTCTTTTTGGTTAGCAGCATGTAATATTTTTGTATTTCTCTTACGCTCTTCCCAGACCAGCCATTGAATAGCTATTTTGGACTGTTTGTCTCTCCACCTATAACCGTTTTTCGGAATGAGTCCAATGGTTTCCGGTTTAAGAAAATTCCGTCTAAAAATTTTGTTACAAGCTCCTGGTAGAGTAATCGCTTCCGTAAAAGGACAAACATTTCCTTCTTGTATCAGTAAATTCCTAAACTTTAAACAGGCCTGTGTTAATATCTGAACGTCAGAGATACAATATTCTTCAATTTCCTGTTCCATCCTAAACTGATCATTTTTATGCTGTTCATACCATTGTAAAAACGATTTTCTTTCCTCTGTTCTCATTGTGTCAGGGCTATAAAACTCTAAAGCTGGAAGAGGACCCACATATTTTTGATTTTCTTTGGTATTGAATAAATAAGGAAAATAACCTTTCTTCAACTCCGTTAAACCAAAAGCCTTTGGCAGTTTTGATAACTTCATCGGAAAATAGTTAATTGAATCACAAAACTTTATATTTTCTATCTGCAGAAGAAGTAATTTGGTGCCTCTGGTTATTAACTGAGGAGTTAAATCAGTTTGTGTTAAAATATAGTTAAGGATGAATTGGTGGTCAAAAGCTTGACCGTTGTGTGCTAGAACCACAACACTAGCAAACTTTTTTCTCATGGAAAACACATAATCCACAAATGACTTTATAACATTTTCTTTTATAACCTTTGTACGGAAACCGCATTTCTGACAAAAGTACAAATTAACTTCATTAATGCAGGTATCACAACGCTGACTGTATACACAAATGTTAGGTTCATGTAGCTTTACATTTTCCTTAACGATTTTCTGCTGCATTGTTTCCAGGTCATAAAAGATCATCAATAAATTATTTGTCTTAGGACAGCCTGCATCTACCTGCATATAACAGAAATGGTCTTTGGGTTGATGTTTGTTACATGTATGGCAGAATATTTCTCCACATACATGATTTCGTCCACTTTTTACAGTTTTTAGACACTCCGAACATCTTCGTACGCTTGCACATATTGTTTCCTTGTGGTTTTCAAAGCATTTTCACTTTTAAAGTTTCGCAAACATTCAGAACAGTTTATTGTAGTTTCTTTTAAACATGGTGGTGAACGTTGACAACCAACACAAACACCTCCACACCTATGATACTCTTTGTGATCGTAAGGCACGTTACATTTTTCGCAGAAGTAATTACAGCAAAATACTGCTGTTAGCGATGTAATAACATTGAAATGATTCTCGTGATGTAACAAATTTAACCGCTTATCGCTATCTGCTTCTCCTTCAAAAATGACGTCTCTACCCTTTGAGCCGTAATTGTAGACGGTAATCTTGTAGTCTTTTAAATACTTCTGAAACTGCTGAAGTTCAGGAATTCCAGCGCCACCTTCAGGAATAGCAACACAGGCCTTATTAAGCAGTTCAAGGGCTCTTTTTGTTTGAAGTTTACCAAAATCTTTTCTGATGTATTGATACTCAGGGCTTTTTTCGACGAGAGCTATAGCAACAACCAAGGCACGAGGTAGGCACATGTTATCTTTATTCCTGATAGCTATAATTCCTCTTCTTTTTAAACATTCTTCGTCAAACGTGTTATAGGTTTTCCTCTTCCACTACCACTTGGCATACGAACAGAAGTTACTCCCAAACAAAATGATTCGGTGTTCAGTCCTGAAGAGTTGGACTGATAGATACTGCTTATCACATCCCATATATCTTCAAAAGTAATGTCTCCCGCTCGGCAGGAAACTCATCCAACCGTCACCACGACTAAACTCTTTTGAACAGAACGTAATTCCAACTTTATCTTCAGGTTGTACATCCTCCATAGCTTTGGTAACAACCTGGTTAATAGCATCTCTCACCCATCCAACTGGTTCGACATCCTCAGGTACAGGTTTTAACCTGAATTCCATGGTACGGCCGTGCAGATTAAATCTGCGTACCTTTTTAAAAACATCCTTAACAATTAAAAACTTTTCCATTTTCTTAAACAGCTACAATCAGAAAGTTTAATATAAGTTCTATAAATCTCGAAAATATTTAGAAATAAAACTTACCAAGTGAAATAAAGATGTGCAAGAGCTTACTAGCTGATCGCAACACGTCTGAACTGATCGACTGTCAAGAGCAGAATGATCGATGCGTTGCGGTTTACTTCTATTTATAACCTCGGTGTGCTGTAAAATAGAGTACGTTCAAATTGGGTATGTTCAGAAACCATCTACTTGAGTAATACTGCTTTCTGATTGGTCAAAAATAGAGGTTTTCTCGTCTCTGATTGGTTAAAAATACAAGAAAATATAGTTAAACCGCTCTCTGATTGGTTAAAAATACAAAAGATCGGTTGACCTTGAAAGTAATAGAGTACGTTCAAATTGGGTATGTTCAGAAACCATCTACTTGAGTAATACTGCTTTCTGATTGGTCAAAAATAGAGGTTTTCTTATTTCTGATTGGTTAAAAATACAAGAAAATATGATTAAACCGCTCTCTGATTGGTTAAAAAATACAAAAGATCGGTTGACCTTGAAAGTAAAAATAGAGTATAAAGTACGAGGTTGAGTTGTTTTTAAATTAGTTGACAGAAGATTACGACAACAGCAACATCTATAAAGAGGTTATGGCTGAACACTGTGAAATAATTAAGGAAACTGCTACATCAAGAATTAAGTTAGTTAGAAGTGCTTTCAAGAAGCGGATTGTTGAATATCAGTTAACATCGAAAAATATTGATGTTAAAGAGTATTTCGAAGACCTAAAATGTGATGTTATAACTCTTTTAAAAGATCTACTTCAGGAGTGTACTTACTTAAAAGTTAGCATGGAGCTACATATTGCCAATAATAAATCGTTTAGCTCGAAGTATGTAGAGATACGGCAATCAACAGATCTAGAAAAAATATTTAGTGAATTCCAATCTATATTACTTAATAAGTCTATTGAGGAACCAGGAGGTGGATGTGCCTTATACAGAATATTATATCTGGAGCTTAAAGTTTGCAAGTTGGAAGACCACAGAAAAATAACAAAAGTGTAGTATAATTAAAACATCAGACTTTCAAAAATGTGTTTAGGTTATAGAATTTTAGAGTTAGGATCATTTAATTTAGTTTGTTAATTTATTTAAATAATTTACCTTAATTTTTCCAAGTTCTTTCATCACTTTCGAAGGTTTCCGAAAACGCCCGAATTATCCCTTAATAACTTTTATGCCATCATGTACTATGGAATTTTCACGATATTTCTCGAATATTCTAGATCATTCTTTACTCTTCCACCATACTATAAAAGGGCGACGGGAAACTTCGAGTTAGTTAGTACATATTCGACTTTTGTGCTGTAAACTTCGAGACAGTGACAATTTAAGATTTTGCCGTTATTGTAACCATAGATACGTTACATTGTTAATAAAGGTATAAAAACGAAGGCACGTGTTTTTATACGAGGTGTTTTGGAACATTTGGTGTCAGAAGCGGAACAAGATTACCCGAGGAAGCCGAAACCGTTGAAGAAGATTGCATGCCTGTAGAAACAAGACGGCAAGCAGTTATGGAGGAGTTAAGTGCACTAATTAAACAAATGATGGAAAAACAAGAAACCCTGAAAGAAGAAATAAAGAAGGAAATGCAGACCAGTCAAGAATCCCTTAAAGTAGACATGAAGAACAGTCAAGAATCCCTGAAAGAAGAAATAAAGAAGGAAATGCAGACCAGTCAAGAATCCCTTAAAGTAGACATGAAAAACACTCAAGAATTGTTGAAAGAAGACCTCAAGAAAGAAATAAAGGCTAATCAAGAGGAAATGAAGAGAAGTCAAGAAGAAATGAAGAAAAGTCAAGAAGAAATGAAGACCAACCAAAAAGAAATAAAGCGGGAAATTCAAATTAGTCAAGAAGAAACAAGACGACAAATGGAGAAAATTCAAAAAGACATTAAGAAAAGCCAAGAACAAATGAAGCATGAGCTCAAAGAAAAGATGGTAAAGCTTCGAGAACACTTAAAGGGAGAATTTCAACAAAGTCAAGATGAAATGAGGCAAGAAATGTTACTCGAACTAAAACTTACAAAGGAAGATGTTAAAGAAGATATGCAAGAAATACAACAGTCGGTTGAAGATAAAGTTTATCAACTTCAAAGCCACATTCAACAAGAAGTACAGCGACAGATAAAAAAATAGCTAATACTGGTGTCGTTGCAGAAAGTGGTAATTCAACTACTGTTATGAAACCACCAACTTTCGATGGAAAGGTACCGTGGGTTACATACCTTCGACAATTCGAGGCTGCTGCCAACGGCAATAATTGAGCCCACCAGAAAAGGCTCGAGCTTTGGTACTTGCTCTTCGAGGAGAAGCCATGGAGGTGTTAAGAAACATCCCCGATGAAAAGCAGTCTGACTATGAATCGATTGTCATGTTCCTGGAGATGAGGTACGGCGAAACCCATCTGCAAGAAGTTTATAAGGCGCAGTTACAAGGACGAAGACAGAAGTATAATGAAAGTCTTCAAGAGTATGAAGCGGACATTGTACGTCTAGTTAATTTAACGTATCCATCGTACCCGGAAGAAATTAAGCAAGAATTGGCGGTAGGCAGTTTTATTGAAGGGCTGCGCGATCCGGATATGAACCAAGCATTAAGAATGGCCAGACTAAAGAAAATTTCAGAAGCTCTTGCCTACGCACTTCAGTTTGAAACGGCTAAGCAGACATCCAGAACTCAGGCAAGACTTCGAAGAACAAACTATGTACCAGAAGTCAGCAATCCAAATGATAATTTGACAACAGTAATACAACAGCTGCAAGAAATCCTACGTCAAAAACAAGTAGATGGAGACAACAAAAGCATGACCTTCCGTCGAAGAAATAGAATCCTGTGTTGGAAGTGTGGTGAAGAGGGGCACATTCAAAGAAATTGTAACAGATCAAATGCCCCTGCAAGTAATCCGGAAAACTCCCAGTAGCCAGCTTCAAGGGGCGAAAGCTGGCTAGGTGCTACCAAGCCCCATCAACAACAATAATTAGAGTATCCCGGCTGCAGAACAATGGCTCCAGCTTGGTAGTACCTGGAAACGTGTGCGGTCGGGACTGCGAAATGGTCCTAGATACTGGTTCCACACATACCATCGTGAAGCCGAACATCGTAGCTCACTGTAAAATATTCCGCCCTGTAAAGAATTACCTTTTGGAAACTGCTAATGGAGAAGTTATACCAGTTAAAGGCATACATGAAGCCAGAATAACCCTAGGAACAACAACGTTTATCCACGTCGTGTTTGTTGCCGACATCCTGGACGAAGTTATCCTTGGCCTTGACATTATGGAAAATCAGAAGTTTATACTAGACCTTCCACAACGGGTACTACGAACCAATAAAGAAGAGATTGTAATGAGACTACCACGAAGCAGTGTAACATCGATTCGAGAAGTAGTCCTCGCTGAAGATGTTATTCTACCGCCAAACTCAGAAAGCATTATACAAGCAAAGTTTGAAGACTTAGAAGAAAGTGAAATTGTTTTAGTCGAACCAGTTGAAAATAGTCCGTTATACGCTAAAGGAATTTTACCGGCCAGAACTCTGACGCAAGCCAAAAGAGACATGGTATTTGTCCGAATGATGAACCTAAAGGATTACCCTCAACAAGTCAAACAAGGTGACATAGTTGGTACCTGTCAACCTGCTAACATGATAGTTACCTCCACCTTAACTGCACCTGCAGGAATCTCCACAAGTAAATTACCTGATGCTCTGCAAGACCTGGTAATTTCATCAAAATCCTTGTTAGATCCAGTCCAGGTATCTATGTTAGAAGCACTTTTAAAAAGAAATCAAGATGTTTTCTCTTTATCCGAAAAAGATTTGGGTAAAACCAGTGTAGTGCAACATCGAATAAATACTGGAGACGCATCACCGATAAAACAACCGCCCAGAAGAATTCCTTTAGCCAAGAAAGAAGAAGTTGAAAAGTTACTCGAAAACATGCAAAATCAAGGCATCATAGAACCATCCCAGAGCCCATGGTCATCTCCAGTAGTCCTAGTTAAGAAGAAAGATGGTTCCACCAGATTTTGTGTTGATTTCCGAAGACTGAATGACGTCACGAAGAAGGACAGTTTTCCACTACCAAGAATTGACGATACCCTAGACACACTAACGGGGTCAAAATGGTTTTCCACATTAGACTTAAAAAGTGGTTATTGGCAAGTAGAACTTCATCCGGAAGATAAGGAAAAATCTGCTTTCTCGACCGGGACCGGACTGTGGCAATTTAATGTTATGCCCTTTGGATTATGCAATGCCCCTGCTACATTTGAACGTTTGATGGAGTTAACACTACGGGGACTAACTTGGAAAACATGCTTAGTATACCTTGATGACATAATAATTCTTGGAAAAACATTTGATGACCACCTCAAAAATGTTGAAGAGGTTTTTCAAAAGCTTAGATCCGCCCAGCTGAAGCTTAGCCCAAAGAAATGTCACCTGTTCCAGAAAGAAGTCAAGTACCTGGGGCATATAATTACAGAAGAAGGAGTAAAACTGATCCAGAGAAGACTGAAGCTATCCAGAACTGGCCTGTACCAAAGAACAAGCATGAAATTAGAAGTTTTCTGGGATTGTGTACCTATTACAGACGGTTCATACATGGGTTTGCCGATATTGCTAGACCATTACATCGTCTTACGGAAAACAACAACAGCTACGTATGGACTGAAGATTGTCAAGCAGCTTTTATACACCTAAAGAAAGCCCTGTGCAATCCCCCGGTGTTGTCATATCCACAACCAAATCAAACATTTATTGTGGACACTGATGCAAGCAACACTGCTATTGGTGGAATTTTGTCACAGATTCAAGATGGCCAAGAAAAAGTTATAGCCTATTTTAGCAAAGTTCTATCCAAACCTGAAAGAAATTATTGTGTCACTAGAAAAGAACTTTTAGCTATTGTCAAATCTTTGGAGCATTTTCATAAATACCTGTATGGCCAGAAATTCCACCTAAGAACGGATCATGCCTCACTTAAATGGTTGCTTCAGTTCAAGAACCCTGAAGGTCAGATAGCCCGATGGCTGCAACGTATTCAAGAATACGACTTTAAAATCGAACATCGAAAAGGACTGAACCATAAGAATGCTGACGCTTTATCAAGACGACCTTGCCCGGATGATTGTAAACACTGCAGCAGACGAGAAGAACATGAAGATCCTGATGAATTTCACTGCCGAAGAACACGTCTCCAGTGCTCTCAAGAATGGGATCCTAAGATCTTGGCCAAAGAACAACTAGAAGATCCCGATCTTGGAGACATTATCAAACTTAAGACAGAAAATTTGGAAAGACCACCATATCAGAAAATAGCCTCCAAGTCTCCAAGACATAAAGGGTACTGGGCCATATGGGACTCTTTGATTATTAAAGATGGCCTATTACAAAGGGTCTGGGGAAAGTTCTGACGGCAAAACCCATAAACATCAGATAATCCTACCAACCAAAAGGATCCCTGAAGTATTGCAAGCCTTGCATAATGGTGTAGGAGGTGGCCATTTCGGAGTTATGAAGACTCTTGAAAAGGTTCGAGAAAGGTTCTACTGGCTTGGAAGCCGTGCAGACGTAAAAGACTGGTGCAGAAGGTGTAAGGACTGCGCTTCCAGCAAGGGACCCAAAACACGAAGCCATGGCAAGATGAAGCAATACAATGTAGGGGCACCTTTTGAAAGAATTGCCATAGACATAGCAGGGCCATTTCCAGTTAGTAAATCAGGGAATCGCTATATCTTGGTAGCGATGGATTACTTCAGTAAATGGCCAGAAGTCTACCCAATCCCAAATCAAGAAGCTATAACTGTTGCCGATGTATTATTTCAACAATGGATTTGTCGCTATGGAGTTCCTAGAGAAATACATTCCGATCAAGGCAGAAACTTTGAGTCCGATCTTTTCAAGAACCTTTGTAATCTCCTGGAAATCCATAAAACAAGAACAACACCTCTTCATCCCCAGTCCGATGGTATGGTAGAGCGGTTTAACAGAACACTTGATAACTACCTGAAAATTAAAGTAAATGACCAACAAAGTGACTGGGATAACTGTATACAGCCGTTTTTATTAGCATACCGCTCCGCAATTCACGAAACTACTGGCGAAACACCTGCTAAAATCATTTTCGGAGCGGAAATATGCCTTCCAGTTGACTTGCTTACAGGACGACCTTCCACCAATGAAGAACCAGCAGAAGACTATGTAAGTCAACTAAGTAAACAACTACAGAGGATACATGAAGAGGTGCGTACCAAGTTACAGAAAGGAAGTGACCGTATGAAATCCCGCTATGACTTAAAAGCTAACCATCAGGGATTTGTCGTCGGTGAAAAAGTTTGGTTATACAATCCAAGAAGAACCAAGGGGCGTTCACCGAAACTACAGAAGTCATGGGAGGGACCATATAAAGTGGTGACACGGCTTAATGATCTGGTGTACCGTATACAGAAAAGTCCACAGGCAAAGATGAAAGTAGTACATCTAGAAAGGCTAAGCCGTTATCAAGACAGTGAAGATACTTGATCGAGACGATCAAAACTTGGAAGGGGGCAATGTTACAGACTTTCAAAAAATGTGTTTAGGTTATAGAATTTTAGAGAGTTAGGATCATTTAATTTAGTTTGTTAATTTATTTAAATAATTTACCTTAATTTTTCCAAGTTCTTTCATCACTTTCGAAGGTTTCCGAAAACGCCCGAATTATCCCTTAATAACTTTTATGCCATCATGTACTATGGAATTTTCACGATATTTCTCGAATATTCTAGATCATTCTTTACTCTTCCACCATACTATAAAAGGGCGACGGGAAACTTCGAGTTAGTTAGTACATATTCGACTTTTGTGCTGTAAACTTCGAGACAGTGACAATTTAAGATTTTGCCGTTATTGTAACCATAGTTACGTTACATTGTTAATAAAGGTATAAAAACGAAGGCACGTGTTTTTATACGAGGTGTTTGGAACAATACCATGTATTGATTGATTTAAAATAAAGTCTTAAAATTTACTCTGATTGGTGAAAATTATTTGGAGAAAACTGATTGACTAAAAATTCCGTGCCTCGGTTCCGCGCCCCTATTTAAGACCCTGTCTTAAGCAAGCTCCCGGGCGTGCAGAGGCCCCAAGTTCTGTGTGATTTTTTTTATGGCAAAGGGTATGTTCATACGATTACTGCTCTGGTTAAAAATACAAGAAAATACAAGGCTATGTTCAGAAATCAGAAAACAACTATTTAGCCCAATATTCTTACTTTTTTGTTTTTTACGCGAAGGTGTTTCAATATTGTAAGGCAAAAATCTTTAAATCTGCTGTTATTTACCCCCACCACCGCTTTACATATAACATGAGCAACTTATAACATTTATTTTAGTATTAGTCAAGCAGTCAAAGAAGCAACAATGTCTCGAGCTTGTTTTTGGGGTCGTCCGTGTGATTGTTCTGAATGCACACCTGAATTGGAGGCTATGTGTGAGATTTGCCAGGAAAATGAAGGGTATAGAGTAGGTAGCACTTATAAAGTTGATAGAAAAGGTATAGGAGACTATTATTTTAAAACCTACTGCAAGCCCTGTTATTATAAATATAAAGGACAATACGAAGAGGCTTATTTTGAACAATTAAAGAAGTTAGTTATGGAGAATCCTCCCAAGTGTACAGAAAGAAAATTTCTACCTGACGGGAGCTCCGTACCTTGGGGATACAAGAAGGCAGACGAAGAAAAGAAGTAGAAATTATTTGTAAATATGTAGAAATTGTTTTGAGCAAATAAATGTTTATAAATATTCGGTTTGTTTTAATAATTACCCACACCTCTTTTATTTTGGATTTATCAATCAATTGAAAATAGAACCGTTTTAATTATTTTAAAACCTATTGCTTTGCATGTTATCAAGAGCATATTGGTCAACATGAACAAACAGCTTTTGAACGAATGAAGGACATAGTGGAAGCACAGCGGAAGTAGGCGAAAGTAGGGACATATCTTGTAAATTTTCAATAAACAATAAAAAAATATATAGTGCCGTTTTAATGTATCCGCCATGATTAGAACCGCTTCAATAGCTTTATAGAGCAGTAATCATCTAGGCGGTTCGAATAACCGTAAAATTAACAGCTTAACCTACTGTTACGTTTATGTTACGCTCATGTTACGCTCATGTTACGGCACTATAAATATCCGAGAATATAAGTAGAGAAGTCAGTATTATTATTCCTGATTTCAAGATGGCGGATCGAAAAGATTAAATTGTCTCTCTCGGTCATACCAAATAATGAGAATATATTTGGTTTTAGAAAAGTGATGATAATTGGTTCGTTGGAAGTGTGCCTGTAGACTTTAAAGAGGAAAAACTAATATTGAATGGTGAAAGCTGATGTTCAACCTGTATCGGAATACAGTGTAACATACATTTTTGACGTTTATTGATCAGCTATTATTAGAGCTAACAGAACTATAGGGCTGTTCTAATAGCGGTTTGTGCGGTTCTAGCCATTGTTCAGTACCTGTCCGGTACCCGTCCTAATGGCGTCGGTATCTGTCCTAATAGCGTCCGGTGTCCGTCCTAATGGTGTCCGGTATCTGTCCTAATAGCGTCCGGTGTCCGTCCTAAGGACGTCCGGTATCGAATTAATTAAATAAATATAGAGACTTTTTAACATATAAACTTAGTATGCAAACAGCTTTCATAGAAGATGGACGCTACAAAGATTAAATATTTACTTCTTGAAGTATCAAACACCAAATATGGCATAAGGGGAGAAGGTGAAAAATATCTAATTGGAAATAGCGAAATTGAAATTATTGGAAACCATTTGTTGATTGCTGATAATAAATTTCTTTTAAGAGAGGGGCTATTTAATTTGCTAACACAAGATGTACCCACAAAGTATTCGCCCAGGGACTTGGCCGATTATAAAATTATTCTACTTTTAACTAATGGTCATAGAGAAATGATGGAAAAATTTTGGCAACACAAGGATGGAAATATCGTCATATCATTGCAGAACTTTTTCCGCCTAAAAGATCTTATAAATCAAAACTCATAGGATTTGTTAGTAAGCCAAAACAAGTGGAAGAACCTTGCCAAACGGACAAAGAATTATTATTATTTTACAGCGATGTAAATGAGTTGGTAGAGCGATTGAAAAATTTGGAAGCTGCTAAACAGCTTGGCAATAACTCTGGCGAAATTACCACAATTTTGAGAGAACTAGAACGCCTAGGTGTTATTGAATTTTACTGATTTAATAAAAATGTAATTTGATGGCAATAAAATGTATTAAAATTCATGTGTTGTTTTAATTACTATTTTTAATTATTGTGCAAGGATTATTTACAAACGAAATGATACTGTTTAATCAAAAAAGTAGAAAAAACACGATTAAATTTTACTTATAACAAAGAACCGGTCTTTGCCTCTAAACATGCTGAAACCTGTTGAAACTTGTTGAAACTTGTTGTTTGGTGATGACGTCACACACTAGGAGTAATTATATAAGTAAGACCTAACCACTCTCTCTCTCAGTTGGTATCCAACCTTTGAACAGAATGGTTGTGTTTCTAGTGTTATTGTTATGTGGCTCGGTGCTCTCGGCTCAGGAAGAAGCGTTAAATGTTACAGATTATTTAATAGAATACGGATATCAGACGGATGAAAATACAATTGTCGATGTATCTGAAAGCCTTAGAAAATTTCAAGAAGAATATAATCTCCCAGCAGATGGAACGCTGAATGATGAAACTGCCAGTTTAATGAGAAAACCACGATGTGGAGTAAAAGACATTCAAAGTTTTTCTGTTGACGCTACTGGATATCAAAAATGGCGAAACAATCACATCACCTGGACTATGAGTACCTCCTGCGTCACAATTAATTCGTTATAGGAATTTGGGAGCCAAAGCATTTAAAGTGTGGTCTAACGAAGCTCCGCTTACTTTTACATTTACTCTAAACCAAAACCTAGCAAATATTACCATATCGTTTGAAGAACCTACACATAACATGAGAGGAAGTGCACTACCTTGTGGCTATGAATTTACACCGGGTGTTTTGGGACACGCATATTTTCCTGACTTGGTCACAAACCATGTGGAAATTCATATGAATCGTCGCATAAAATGGGATACTTTTGGAAAATCAAGTTCAACAAATCTGTTTGCCGTTTTGGTTCATGAAATTGGACACGCACTCGGCTTGCACCATTCCTCTCAAAATGAATCAATAATGTATCCGTTTTATTCTGGCGGCAATGGTAGTTTAAGCCAAGACGACAAATGGGCTTTACAATTTCTTTACAATAACCCTTCTACTTCAACAACAACGTTAAAACCGTCTTCAACATCGAAACCGGTGACCAAACCTTCAAGCACAACATCGAAACCAACAACAACAACAACAACAACGACCCCAACAACAACAACAAAAATGCCTGAATTATGTGATGTAAACTTTGAACAATTAGATACATTTTTAATTGTAAAACAACAATTGTTTATATTTTATAAAAAGTATGTTTGGATATTAAATTTGAATACCAAAGAAATTAAAAATCAACCCTTCTTAATAACCGATTGGTTGCCGTTTTTACCAGAAAATTTCGAAAAAATCGACGCCATCTATGAGAGACCAAATGGTGAAATAGTTTTGATAAGTAATGAAATCGTTCACTTTATTAACTACAAAATTTTTAACCTAATTGATAGAAAACACGTGTCATAGGTTGTGGCATCAACGGCTCCTCTTAAAACTAAAGGTATAGTAAATTCAAATATAGGGAGAACCTATATATTTTTCGACGAAGCAGTTTGGACATTAGACGAGTGTTCATTTACACCCTCACAGCGCGATTTAATGTCTGATTTGTTTAATGGTATTCCCACTCAGATAGATGGCGTGTTCCGCTACACTAATGGTAGGCTTTATTTTATTCGAAAAGGCATGTTTTATGAATTTGACGAGTTTACCAATAATTTTATAAAGTCCGGAAGAATGGATTTAAATTTCTTTGGTATTAATTGTCCTAATTTAAGTTTATTAGAACAGCTAAAAACTTTGTTAACTAGTATAGTTTCTAAGGATTCAAAAAATTTTACATTAATAAAGAGTAAACAATAAACATATTTTTATTTAAATCCTCTGCAAAGGAAACCTAAAATTAGTAATCTACAATTTGGGGCCCCTACACGGGGTGACGACCGGAAGTTGCAACAGGAAATGGTTATTATAGATTAAATAACTATAAATAAGAAAGACAAACCATCAAAATTGTTAAAAATACTTATTTTGTAGTCTACAACTCAAGACCTTTCATTTGAGCCCAAACAAGGTCGGTTTCTAACGACCGGAAGTGACGACCGAAAATGACTATTTTATTGCAGATTCGGTATCTAGAAACTACTAGGAATCTAAATAAGTTAAAATTTTTAAAAAATGTCCATAAATAAAAAGTTTAAATTTTTTATCTTATTTTAAAACCTATAAGTCACTAACATTTAAAATAGCTAAAATAACTGAAAAAATATTAATAAATTGCAAAGTTATAATAAATTGTTAAAAAATGACTAAAATCAGCTCACTAGAAGCCTTAATATATGTTAAAACTGTTTAGGACCTATTGACAACATAAACTTTTTGAATACCGGAAATGACGATTTTATTACATATTCGATATCTAGAGGCTACAAGAAATCTAAATAAGTTAAAATTTAAAAAATATTAATAAAAAGTGAAATTTTTGTCTTAATTTTAATACCTATAAGGCATTAACATCTCAAAATGGTTAAAAATAATCGTAATAATCTAATGTTTTAAGCCTTTGTATATTATTAAAATTTTCTATGACTTATTAAGACCCTGTATATTAAATACTACAATACACTTAATAATCAAATAATTTAAACCACCTGTATATACTACAGTCTGCTAAATAAGCTAATAATTAAAACCCCTGTATATTATTATATTAAGTATTTACTTCAATCATGTACTTCAAAAGTTATATTTTAAACCCAGTATATTACTTAACCTTTTTATTAAGCCCCCTGTATAAACTGTGTATTTTTATTATTTCTAAATATATAAACTTTAATCAGTTATCTCTTTATTCGTTAAACATTTGATAACCTTTACGTCTCTTAACCTCTTAACCTCTATGTTGCATTATTTTGATGATGCATTAAAATAATTGATAAATAACAAAATTATTTATTTCACAATAATTATGTACACAGTGCTAATAATGTTAATTGTGTAACAAGCGTGTAATAGTTTATCATCAATACCTGATGGTTGCCTTTTAGGTTTTGGATCATGCAGAACTTTTTATAAAGAATAACTTTTTTCGTAAACTTAATAATAAAAAGTTTTCCATATGGTACGAACTTACGTGTACACACACTGTATGAGTTGCACCTATACCCTGTGTGTTTAAAAGAGGGATAGATACCCCCGCAGTTATATTTAAATTTCCTTTAAAGGCCCTAATTTATCATTTAAACAAAAATAAACAAAAATTTGAAGAAAACTTATGTCTAGAAATTGACCTATTTAATTGTCTGATATACGTAAGCTGTTTTTCTAGCACCTTAGGCTAATATTTTAATATTACGGGTTGCTACCCTTACAAATTATATTTAAATATGTTTCTTAAGCCCTAATTTCGCCTTAAACCAAAAACCGTAATGAATTGAAACGAAATATGTATTTTTAAAATTTTTGGTAGACACCTCTTTAACCAGGGCCCTTAGCTTAAGCCTCTGGCGTAGAAAAACAGGGCTGCATTATATTTCAATATATACTTAATACCCTAATGTATCATTAAACAAAATCGTAAGTGTTCAAAAGTTTAGAAAGGAGTTATTTTTAAATCTGATCTATAGAATATACGGGGTGTTCAAAATCGGTTTTTATTAATATCTTAAATATGCCTTATCCGATTTTAATAAAATTTGGCTGTGGCATTTGTTAAAATAAGCAGTTAATTTAGCCCTAAATTAATTTTAATTTGTGAGACCAGTGGCGGCGTGGTACTCATTTTAGCTAATTTAATTGACAAAAATGTACGCCACTGACTTTTTGCAACTTTTATATTTTTGCCAGATGAAACACATAAAAATACAACTTTTATTTTATGTCTTTGCATTTTTACATATCATGATAAAGAAATAAAATTCGCTAAATTACCTAATCCTGGACCATACAAGAAACATTAGGGCATTTTTTTTTTAAATAAAGTTTTATAACTACTTGTTGACAATTATGCGACAACAATAACAAATACTTTATTTAATAATGTTTATATTTAATCTAATAAATTTTACTAAAAAGTATTTTTAGAAATTTTTATGTTTTTTTTAAACTTTAACACCTTGTATCTTGAGAACGAAAAATTTGAGGACCCTTGTTTATAGAAACTTTTTCTCATATTACAATTACATTACAATATCTTCGTCTATTTTTCGAGCACCCTGTATATTTTCTTGATATCTGACAATAGAAAATAGTTTTAGCTCGGAAGCGTTCTTAACTTCAGATTCGAAAATATTTACCGAGCGCAAAAAGTGTTTTTAAGTATACTTTAAAACCCAATATTTGAAAAAAATTTCTTAATTTCTGTCAATTGAAATTCTAAAATTTTTAGCCCTAAATTTACTTTAAGCCTTAAGGAACAAAATAAAATAGGTTTTAGATACGTTTTCAACTTCAGATTCGAAAATATCTACCGAGCGCCAAAAAGTGTTTTTAAGTATACTTTAAAACCCAATATTTGAAAAAATTTCTCCAGGTTTTGACTTTATTTTTTTAATTTCTGTCAATTGAAATTCTAAAATTTTTAGCCCTAAATTTACTTTTAAGCCTTAAGGAACAAAATAAAATAGGTTTTAGATACGTTTTCAACTTCAGATTCGAAAATATCTACCGGGCGCCAAAAAGTGTTTTAAGTATACTTTAAAACTCAATATTTGAAAAAATTTTTCTCCAAGTTTGACCTTATTTTTTTTAATTTCTGTCAATTGAAATTCTAAAATTTTTAGCCCCAAATTTACTTTAAGCCTTAAGGAACAAAATAAAATAGGTTTTAGATACGTTTTCAACTTCAGATTCGAAAATATTTACCGAGCGCCAAAAAGTGTTTTAAGTATACTTTAAAACTCAATATTTGAAAAAAATTCTCCAAGTTTGACCTTGTTTTTTTAATTTCTGTCAATTGAAATTCTAAAATTTTTAGCCCTAAATTTACTTTAAGCCTTAAGGAACAAAATAAAATAGGTTTTAGATACGTTTTCAACTTCAGATTCGAGAAATATTTACCGAGCGCCAAAAAGTGTTTTAAGTATACTTTAAAACTCAATATTTGAAAAAAATTCTCCAAGTTTGACCTTGTTTTTTTAATTTCTGTCAATTGAAATTCTAAAATTTTTAGCCCCAAATTTACTTTAAGCCTTAAGGAACAAAATAAAATAGGTTTTAGATACGTTTTCAACTTCAGATTCGAAAATATTTACCGAGCGCCAAAAAGTGTTTTAAGTATACTTTAAAACTCAATATTTGAAAAAAATTCTCCAAGTTTGACCTTGTTTTTTTTAATTTCTGTCAATTGAAATTCTAAAATTTTTAGCCCTAAATTTACTTTAAGCCTTAAGGAACAAAATAAAATAGGTTTTAGATACGTTTTCAACTTCAGATTCGAAAATATTTACCGAGCGCCAAAAAGTGTTTTTAAGTATACTTTAAAACTCAATATTTGAAAAAAATTCTCCAGGTTTTGACCTTATTTTTTTTAATTTCTGTCAATTGAAATTCTAAAATTTTTAGCCCTAAATTTACTTTAAGCCTTAAGGAACAAAATAAAATAGGTTTTAGATACGTTTTCAACTTCAGATTCGAAAATATTTACCGAGCGCCAAAAAGTGTTTTAAGTATACTTTAAAACTCAATATTTGAAAAAAATTCTCCAAGTTTGACCTTGTTTTTTTTAATTTCTGTCAATTGAAATTCTAAAATTTTTAGCCCTAAATTTACTTTAAGCCTTAAGGAACAAAATAAAATAGGTTTTAGATACGTTTTCAACTTCAGATTCGAAAATATTTACCGAGCGCCAAAAAGTGTTTTTAAGTATACTTTAAAACCCGATATTTGAAAAAAATTCTCCAGGTTTTGACTTTATTTTTTAATTTCTGTCAATTGAAATTCTAAAATTTTTAGCCCTAAATTTACTTTAAGCCTTAAGGAACAAAATAAAATAGGTTTTAGATGCGTTTCAACTTCAGATTCGAAAATATCTACCGAGCGCCAAAAGTGTTTTCCAGAATTTTATACTTTAAAACCCCAAAATTTTAAAATTATATATTTCTACAATATAGACAAAGCCCTAAAAATATTTACTAACTATGATTTGGACGTGTATTAAAATGTAGCCAAATTAAAAAGAGTTATTGTTCTAGGCTCAAATTTTAGATAGATAGATTTATGATTTTTAACATTACTTTAAATATTTATTCCAAGAACATAAAGTTATAGTTTAAAAACAGAAAATTTTAAGATTTTTATATCAAACTGGTATTTTGTATTATACGTACTTTTTGAAATACATTTTTATGATTAAATGCATGCATTATCTGATAATAAAGTAAAAGGTACTTACATGTTTTTATTGTATTAATTCACCAAAAAACTGTAAAATATTCACAAAAAATCCACAAAATAAGCTTGAACGGTATCGCTGCCTGTTAATGCAGGCGTATCGAATGATATTCGGTGTTTTTTTGCATAGGAACGCGAAGTCTCGCGTTTTTATCAGAACGTATGCGATTAAGCATTTCTGATAACATGCTAAAAATAACATGAGTAATCATCCAGGGGCGGGTTAAATTTATTAAATGTTCTTTTAAATAATATTTATATTCTGTATAAAACCTTTTTATATGTTTAAAATTTAGTTAATATTAAGAAGGCACTGTGTACGGTTATGCGCATGTGCTTAAGCCAAGAAGGTTAAGCGCTTGGTGAGAGAATGAATTTCTACGCCAACCGTGCGAAATAGTACCATGTAATTACCGAGGCTTCTGGCAACTGTGCTGTGATTGGTCAGTTGGAGCGCGTGAATTATATATACAGGGTGTTTTATTATTATTTAATATTAAATTATTATGGTTTAAATTATATGAGACCGAGGCTTCCGGCAACTGTGATGTGATTGTCCAGTTGGAGTGTGTGAATTATATACAGGGTGTTTTATTATTTAATATTTAATTATTATGGTTTAAATTATATGAGATTATGCGTCTGCGCTTAGGCCCTCTGCTTAAGCCTCAGGCCCCGCGCTTAAACCGCGAGCCGTCCTGCGAACCGACGCCTCTGTTCGGCGAGCCGTTCGGCGAACCGCTCTGCGAACCGCTATCCTTTTGGCGATCCGTTTGGCGAACGGCTCTGTTAAAAAACAGCTGTAGACTACATGGAGTCCTTGGTAAGTGCTCTGTATACCCCATTTTGAACTGTCTAGTAATTATTCAAAGCGTGTATTTCGCTACTTTCTACCTAAAAGGTTATGTGAACGATTTAAACGTATAAATTATACTGCTATTGACCCTGTATATTGTATTAATCTAACATATTTTTGTTACAAATAGGTCTGTTTTGATCTGATACGTTAAAGCCACCGAACCGCTTAACAGACCAGTTCAATCGCTTAACAAACAAACATATTAGGCCTTTATAACAGCTGTATACGATGACGACATCGAAGACTTGGTAAGTGTCCTATTTTTTATATTACATGTTTAAAACATATTTTTGGTTCTGGGCTGTTTTTTCTAACCTTAATTCTTAGAATACATGTTTTTAACAGCTAGCATTTGACAGCTGTCATTTACACCGTATATTTTTACTGATTACCTTGTTTTTGTATATGTTTATTAGCTTACTCTGTATTGTTAGTGTTTGCGTTAGAGCGTATATTTTTAACACCTGTTATCTACATTAATAATCTTTTTTATAATTTTTTAAATTATTTTACCTTCACCATTTTATCGATATTTTCCTAATATAAATCACATGTCTACATAACCTTAAACTGCGTGACTGCACTAGCTTATGACACTGTCGACGTCATTGTTATTGCGCATGCGTTTCCCCACTATAGGGTGTATGTTCTCAACTGTTGTAGTCCATCGAACGTCCTTATTTAGGATTTTAGAGCTGTGGAGCGAAGTGGTAATCCCTGCTTGCAAACCAGGTAGCTTTTAGCTGAGAACCGGCTTTATACAGTTTGAAAGTGCCTATTCGGTTATATATATACACCCTAAAGCGTTAAAGACCTGTTTTTCGTATATTATTATTAACTGATATATTTTTCTCTTATATTTTTATTATTTTTTACCTTCACCATTTTGTCGATATTTTAAATAAACCACGTGTCTGCGAGCTTATGCCAATAAATAATAACATCGGTCCTATTTCTAGGTTATGTCATGCGTGAGACGCTAAGATAAGTTTGAGGTTATGTTAACAATTAGACGCATAAACGTATAAGCTAACTGCTGATTAAATATTCCACCACCCCCTACTTCACATTGTTTACCAGTTTTATTTCAATTGCTTTCATGGCGACATGGTTATGGCGATGAACAACTGATCCAAAGGTCCACGGTTCGAGTCCTGGCATCTGCGTTTGGACTTTTTTAAATTTATTATGGTACGTAATTCCCCTGCACGAAGTCCGATGGTGAATGCGCAAGGCAGCAGCAGTTGGATGGTAAATATGATGTAGCACAAGATTCCTAAATTTTAAATGACGTCAGAGAAGTTGACAAGTGACAGGTGACAGATGACATTTGACAGATGACAGGTATTGACCACACCCTAAATATTACGTCACACAAGATTCCTAAATATGACACGCATGCGCAGTACCCTAAAATAGGTGTCGCACAAGATTCCTGTAAATCACAATTTTCCCACGGTCGGCACGCGCCACACCCACGGTCGGCACGCGCCACACGCTCCACGCGCCACGCCCCTCATCAGAATTTTCCCACGGTCCCCAAAAAATTCCCACCCCCAAGTAAGGCGATACACTCAGAAATGGTACAAGTTATTACAAATACCAAAAATTTAAAGAAAATGAAAACGAAAACATTGGGTACATTAAAAAGAGAAATACTACAACTGTAGAAAAGTAATATGGTTCTAGTATATACAGATATTTTTGTGGTAAAATGCATTTTTATAAATTTGTATATAATAAATTTTCTTTCAATATAAAAGTAAAATAACATTTTATATTAACCAATACTTGAAAGAAAGAATTCAGCCGGTACAGATTTCTTAGCAGAATACCATTATCCCTAAGTTTTCTTTTAAAAACTTATTACCACCGAGTCACCAAATTGTGTAATAATCTACCTCCTGTATAATGAATATTCATGGCCTCATTATACAAAAACTCGCAGCAAAAGATTAATATGGAAAATCTGGCACAGAGAACATCGGGTCTTAGGACCGAAAGTTAAGAAGTTTTTAATGGGTTTGATGACACCTTAACGTCTGTAACATTATAAAACTTTTGAAACATCCAATCAAACTTCCTAGGAAAACTTTTTTCTTCTTATTAGCAATTTTCAATATTTAAATTAGTTCTTTAGCAGTAAAAAGTATCAGGTAAAAGAAAATGTGAGTTTTTAGGTTTTACAGGGAAAAAAACAGCAAATTATTAGGAAGCTACAGTAAAACAAAACATTACGTGTAGAGCAAAACGGGAAAATCTGGCAACAATGCCGATATCGTTGCACTGCTTATAGCCATGGCAGCTTCAAAAATGCTTGGATTTCTCTTTCGAGCCAAAAAGTATTTTTCCTCTTCTAATTTATACACTTTATATGTGTCCCAAATCCGACCTCCCTTGAAATATTGTTCTTATATCTGGGGCATGGCGTCCCCTACAACCCTAAGCATTCTTGATTCCATCCAAAGAAGAGCTATTCGGCCTCATTATTGATCCCTCACTTACAGAAAGGCTTCCACCTCTCTGCCCATCGTCGGGCCGTGGGGGATTTATCGTTCTTTTTTATAGGTACTTCCATGGCTCCTGCTTTGAAGAACTGTTCAGAATAGTTCTCCTCCACGTCATAGGTTCCCACCAGAGAAATCCGTGGTGCCGCGCGTATGCATCCCTTTATACGGTCTCAACTGGACAGGCCCCGAACTTCCCACTTTGTTTGTTCTTTTATCCCTAGAGCTTCTAGAACGTGGAACCTGCTGCCCGCGAGAGGCCTGTTCCTTCCCCCCCAAATCTTCAAGTAGTTAAGTCCCGTGCTCAACAAACTCCCTCTTACCTCGCTTAAGACACCCACGGTACGTTAGTATTTAGGCTCTTAGCCTCTCGCGATTTGTCCAAAGATTTGGGGGAAGGAAGAGACCTCCGCGGGCAGCAGGTTCCACAATCCTAGAAGCTTCAGGGATAAAAGAACGAGAACAAAAGTGGGAAGTTCCGGGGCCTGTCAGTTGGACCGTATAGGGATGCATACGCGGAACCATCGCGAGTTTCTCTGTTGGGAACCATGAGTGGAGGAACTATACTGGACACTTCTTCAGAGCAGAAGCCATGGAAGTACCTATAAAAGCGATAAATCCCCACAGCCGACGATGGGCAAGAGAGGCACGTGCTGTAAGTGAAGGATCATTAATGTGACGAATAGCTCTTCTTTGAATGGAATCAAGAATGCTTAGGGTTGTGGGGGACGCCATGCCCCAGATATGGGAACAATATTCCAAGGGAGGTCGGATTTGGGACACATATAAAGTGTATAAATTGGAAGGGAAAAATACTTTTTGGCACTAAAGAGAAATCAAGCTTTTTGAAGCTGCCGTGGCTATATATACAATGCTTTATGCCAATTGAGGATACTTTCAAATGTGACACCCACAAAATTGAAGGAATTTTATTTTTACGGTAATAGGATATAAGGCCTTATTAAATATGGTTAAAAAATCCCATGGCTGTTTTTTGTCATCATTTGTTTTTTTCAACAAATCTGGTAAAAATGGCGGATAACATGGCATTTTCGAACGCCACTTTTTAAAACTAATTAAGATAGATACAACATGTGGTACATGTATTTTCTTGGAATTGCCTGTAGAATTGATTTTTAGAAAATATATGGGTGTTTTATTTAAAATAGCAAAGCTGAGAGCACTTCCGGTTAAACCGGAAACATTAGGAATCCTCCTTTTCAACCATACATCTCACCAAATTATCACACTTCTTAAAAAATACCAGGCTTGATAGTAATCTCATAAGCACCCGGTATACCGGGTGTTGATCCGTCGAGCGGGACATAGGAATCCCATGTAAATTTTGAAGTGGCCCAATATTGGCTCCCCTAATTATTTTAGAAGAAAATATTATTAGGATTTTTAAAGAGCACGAAATTGTACCCAGTGTACAAATTTCAGCTCTTCTCAGTCCGCCAGCTAAAGAGATAAATGCTAAAATAAGTTACGAATCTCCTATCTTCTTACCCGCCTTGTATTATTAGAAGTTTATAATAAAATACTAGAAAAATTATTTAACCTCTTACTCTCAAGTTGTCAGATCAATGTCACATCATTCTTAAATAATGAACTACTTAAATCAAAAAAAAAAAATCACTATTATAAAATGGTTTTACCAGGAAATAGTTATCGAAGGTAGCGGACATGTTTGCAGCCTATTTTCCCAATAGGCCAATACCGAGTAAATCGACAATAGAACGGACGATAAAAAATTTGAAACTACAGGCACAGTAATCAATAATTGCAAATGTGAAGAAAGATCGACGTAATCTTTCGCCAAACGATTTTTTCTATGGGGACATTTAAAAACTAAGCTGCCAATAAAAAATATGAAAATTTAGTCCAGCTAAGGAATGCTATTTCCTTGAATGTGCCAGAATATCGATGTACCAACTAACCAGTAAGAAATGAGTTTTATAATCGTTTGGGTTATTGTCTGGCAGTTAATGGAGGAATATTTGAGCAGTTGATGTAAATCCTGATATTTTCGTCATAAATTGATTTCTAAATGTAGAAAAATTTGTTTTATTGTCTTGCGTAACTGTGAGTGCATGTGTTGAATTAGCTGCAACCAAAATGAAATGCAGGATTCTTTTGAAATTCCGTATAAAATTGTTCAGTTTTGGCAATGACATTATAAATTAATGATCTAAATTGTCACTTAAATCGATATGGTGTTTTTATTGTTGATTTCTAGAGTACAGGGTGCATAATGAGATACTACGTTGCAGAAGTATTAAGCAGTTTACTCTTTACTGGTTGGTTGAAAAAATGCTTAAATTTTCATTTGAGCGGAACACTGTGCTCTTCAATAAATCCTAATAGCATTTTTCCTAAAATAATTAGGGGAGCCAATATTTGACTACTTCAAAATTTACGTGGGATTCCCTATGTCCGCCGACAATGTTTTACCCGGTATGAAGTATCAAGATGAAACGGTGATTAAAAAACTGTGCGAAATATAGCTGGAAACGCAGCTATTAAAATTTCTCTTCTTTAGTACGTTGACTTATGTCATATTAGCAGACAATTCTGTCTACACGTCACAAAAACTTAAGCTGTTAATCGCGTCTTACATGTTTATTAACGAATTAAAAGTCAAATAATTTGCGGCGATATACGTAAAGGCGAGAAAATGCGCTTTAATCGTCCAACATTCTTCGCATTTCCTTTTTTTACTATCAATAGAAAGGTCGTTTGGCTTGGTTCTATGAATTTTCTTGTTTTTAGTATAGCGTGAAAAGATTTAGAATCAATAGAGATACACGGCTATATTTCGATTCAAAAAACATATGCCATCGCTTAAGGGAGATTCCTTAGCCAAAAATAAGACAAAAATGTCATATGAACATGGGTCCGCAAATACTTTGTTTCCAAGATACAGGGCGTTTAATTTTTATAATTTTTCTTTTTTTTTTGAATATTTTTAAAACTACGCCAGCGATTTGGCTAAAATTTGGGACATAAGGTACATTTATTAGTAGACATATTTTGATTATAAGGAATTTGTTATATTTTTACCAGAGGCGTACTTGTGGGGTAGACACAAAATATTTTTTAATTAAAACATGTACGCCACTAATTTTAATAAATTTTGATAGCGCAATTAAATACTTTACTAAATGCTTAACAAAACTTGTCTCTTAGCATTTTTTCAAATTTCGTTTGGTTTTCGGGATATTTGCGATTTTAACACGGGCTGCAGCTACTGACCTCCATCTACGTTAAGTTATAAAAATCATCAAAGAGTGCTTTAATTTAAAAAAAGAAAAAACTAACCTGCAATTTAACTTAAAAAGTGGCTAAATGAGATGCTGAAAATGTCCTCCTTCAGCTTCGTTGCATGCTCTTAGTCTTCGTCCTAAAGATTTGCGTACTTTTGCGCAAATAGTACGATTTTGTCTTATTGTTTCAAATGCCCCCTCTATCCTTTGTAACAATTCCTGCCTCGTATTCACGACTCTTTTGTAAACAATTTCCTTAACATGTCCCCAGAGATAAACATCTAAGGGATTGATGTCTGATGACCTCGGTGGCCATGCGACTGGTCCTCCACGACCAATCCAGCGAGGACCATACGCTTCATTTAAAAATCTTCTTACTTCAGCCGCAAAATGTGGTGGTGCTCCGTCATGTTGAAACCATAATCTGTTATTGTTTCTTAGATAAAGTGGCAAAATATCGGGCAATTCGTTTATTAAGAAATTGAGGTAAGACGCTCCATTTAATTTATTCGGTAGAACTACAGCACTCTTTGATGATTTTTATAACTTAACGTAGATGGAGGTCAGTAGCTGCAGCCCGTGTTAAAATCGCAAATATCCCGAAAACCAAACGAAATTCGAAAAAATGCTAAGAGACAAGTTTTGTTAAGCATTTAGTAAAGTATTTAATTGCGCTATCAAAATTTATTAAAATCAGTGGCGTACATGTTTTAATTAAAAAATATTTTGTGTCTACCCCACAAGTACGCCTCTGGTAAAAATATAGCAAATTCCTTATAATCAAAATATGTCTACTAATAAATGTACCTTATGTCCCAAATTTTAGCCAAATCGCTGGCGTAGTTTTAAAAATATTCAAAAAAAAAAGAAAAATTATAAAAAATTAAACGCCCTGTATCTTGGAAACAAAGTATTTGCGGACCCATGTTCATATGACATTTTTGCGTGCCAGAACAAAAAAAACCTTGAATGCTTGAAGAACTCTTTTTTCCTTCCGTGACAGGAAAAATATTTAATTTAAATGTGACTTCCTTTACGAAATTACTATTTTCCCGGATATACACAGAGTCTACCGGGTAATGCGAGGGCGCAATGCTGCGGGGGCGAAAAATTGTAAAATAAAGAGCGGAAAGCTTTAAAATAAAAGACGGTATTTTGTAAGTATTTTAAAAAAACAAAAACAGTAAGCTTTTAAAAGCGGATGAGCAAAATTTAAAGGGAATTTTGTCTTCTTTTTTAAAAAAATATTGACCAAAAAGAAACTAGCCTTACTAACACCTTATTTAAACCATTAATTTTCTACTTTCCAATATATTAATTTATTAAGTGTGTTTTCAGCAATAAATCGTGCATTTTTCAAGCTCTCAGAAAAAAGTATTATACACCGGAAAAACTGTTGGAGTTTTGAGCCAGCTGGTTGATATTATCTCCCTCCAGTTCCCCGTCGGGGAGACAATACAACTTCGAGCTAAAATCTACAACTTTTTCCCTTGTAAAAATAAATAACCTTTCTATTCTATTTCTATTTTTTTCTTGGTTTGGTCCACTTCAGGTCCAATCCACCACTCTCCCCCTTCCGGACTAGTGCTTTCCAGGGCTTCGTCAGGCGGAAAATCTGGATAATCGAGCTCGTAGCTCCCAGAAATTCCAAAAAGAAAACAAAATAATTCAACAATCGATGCAATGCATAAATTGTCGGCTGTCAAACCAAGATCTGCTACTGGTGTTACGTATAACCTTCACTTTCACTATACTGACAGTTCCCATGGCACGCCCATCTATTTCCCTGCCATTTGAGAAATACCTCGTGTTCACCACCAAACAGGATACCATCAGCTTATAGGAATCTTCGCTCATAGCGCTTAGATCAGAAGAAAGATGCCGTCAATTTAGCGTGAATCTTCCCTTGATCCCCGAAGGTAAAAACGTCCGTACGGCACCTCTAACCGCCACCCCGGAAGAACCGAGCACGCGCGGCACGCCCGGCACTGTCCGGAGGGGTCGTGCCCAAAGAGTCTCCAGTAAAATAACCTTTGCACCATTATTAATTAAGCAATATTACTTTGTTTTACGATAAAATTAAACGTCAAATCGAAGTAGCGCACAACCGAACTTATTAATAAATCATCCCGTGTCATATCTGTCAGCATCGAATAACTCTAATCCGTTCGGATCAGAACCACGAACCGCTATTAGCAGAGAGTGTTGTTTCGATGAGTAACGTAAATTCTTGCTTCAGCGACACTTGCTCTATTTCCATAATAATACATAACGAACCGTTGCCAACTATTACCATAGTAACATAATATTGCATTTGGGGGTCCCATGAATACATTAGGATTCTAGTTGTAATGAGAAGTAACTTTAAATGATCGATAAATGTTTATTTGGTATTTATTCTAATTCTCTGTTTTGACATAAGTTCCTAGTATAACATCAATTAGGTTTGTTTCAGTTTGAAGCGTTTGTTTGCTTGTTGTTTTGACATTAGATTCGTTGTTCAGCGGCAAACAATATGTCAGGAAAATCTTGGTTGTAATACCCAGCACATACCACTTCTTTTATTTTTATGGACCTGTGTTATTAAACATTTTAATCAGACATAGTCTGCCATTTTTAAGTGGTATGGCAGTCGTCCGGCATATCTAAAATAGAATGACATTTTAAAATCCAAACTTTTAATTTATGAGACTATTTAGCCGTGTTTATAAAGGAATTTTCATTTTTACGCTCGATGTTTGACAACAGCGATGACCAAGGCAAGAATGATACAGCCGTTAAATTTCGGCAGAGTACTCAGTCAGTAGTGACATTTTACCATGGAACGCTACACGATTGAACAACGCGTTGAAATCGTTAAAATTTAGTATCAAAATTTACGGGGTATACACGATCATGCAAAACTGTCACATCTGTCAAAAAGCCAAAGCTCGCGCGTATTAAAAAACTGCCACATCTGGCTTGGCATGCGACTCGATGTCCGAGTTTAATTTTTTCGTGGTGCACGTCGTGCAAACTGTGCATGTAGGACACGTCAGTTAACGTTTCAGTTTAGGTACGTCGTTTACGGGGTTATATTGTTGGTTTTGAGTTAAAAAAATTGCTCTTTGGCGCCAGGAAGATGTATTGCGTAATTTTATAGATATATACCAAGGTTATCTATGTTTTGGAAAGTAAGTAAGTAATAAATACATTGACAAAAATAAAAAAATATTTTGCACAGGAATTACGCTTATGTCAAGTTGATCACATCACCAGCTGCCAAAACTGACGCTGATCTGTCAGGTATATCTAAATCGTGTGTATCAAAAGCTTCATTTGACATTTGCTTTCATGCAAGTGCATCTCCAGGTTTGCACGACAGTGTATTCCCCGGTTTAGTGTTCGGTTCGCCAGACGTTCCATGCACTACGTTTAATTAATGGTATTCACAATCGTCCTGCAGAGTCATTTCGTCGATTTAACTCAAGTTGGATTTCTTCTTGTGGGGCTACATTAAATTTTGAGTATATGCGCACAAACCACAAACGATTTCCGCCCTAAAAGTCAACATAACTCACACCATTGTTGAGATTGGGCCAAATTTGTGTCAAAATGTCATAGAAAATTGGATCTCTGGGATTCGAATGACTGGGCGAAACCGCGGCGGTCATTTGGCTGATATAGTTTTAGAAACTGTCATCAAAAAATTTGCTTTATTTTCATTCAAAGATAAAGCGCTGAAAATGGAAAACTCTTTACTTTTGGTACACTTTGTACTTATTTATTCATTACCAACAGAGACAAGAATGAGACGAGCAACTAAATGTAAATAAATTATCCGAGAGAGAGATAGCTGCTGGGCCTTCCTTGTCTGTCTTCAAGGAAGGTAAACGCAGATGGCGCGTGAGTCGACTTTATCGTTTGCCCGCCAAATTCAAATTATATAGCTGTGCTATTTTTGCCCTTAATGTTAGGTACTTGTTTTTGTTTCCTATTAATATAAAATATTGGGGTTTAGTTCAATAATTACACACACCTAATTAAAAATGTCATTTATTTGGTTTTTATAAAGATTTTTTCTTACAGATAACCATGTCAATATTACCTTAAATTATCTGTTGAAAAGCACAAATTTAATATATACACTGTGATCACTAATAAAAGTCAATATTCAAAGTCAATTAAAGGTAAAAAACCACGAAACACACAATAAATCACAGAAAATGTAAACAAACTGTCCAAACAAATCGGCCATTGAAAAATATCAAACACAAATATCGATATAACATTTCAGCGTGACTGCCTGCGGCAGCGTTTGTCAAGTTAAAAATATTCGATTCATGGTATATTTTCTTTCTCTTAATTAGATGTGAGCCAAAAAAGGACATTAAAGTTTACATGCAGAAATTGTAAACAACTTGGCAACCAGGGCAAAGCGATGATTGCTCCATCTACGATAGCCTGCCATGATGAAGAGACAAAGACATATTTATTGGAACTTGCGTTAAACCAGAAAGAGATAAATACAATGGACAAATTGTTAGGACCAGTTACTCGTCTCATTCTTGTCTCTGTTATTAAAACTGACAGTCGTTCACCTAATATTGTATTCTGGCTACGCTTTCCTCTGTATAACCAAAACTCATCAAATTTGCGCGGTGTTGACAATGTGGATTATCCTCAACCTGTGCCGGGCTGATAATCTCATCTTAAGGATACGGAAATTTCTGCATAACTTTGATCATCTTGCGAATTACGACGTCGCGCAGAATATAAAACAGTCGCGATCGTGTATTCCTGTCAGCTAGTTGCCGCCATTATTTTTACTTTATGAAATGTACGAAAGGCTTGAGGGATATTGAAAGCATTCTTCTTTATAAATTATGTTACTTTTATGCAAATGATGCTTCTAGTAAAAACTATGCGTTATATTCTATAAAGAATTTTCAGCTTGGGCTTGAAAATTTTTGGCTGGGAGAGACATTTATTTCTTTGTTAAAAACGAGGACAAATTATTGACTACAAATTTTCAACAAAGTATGTGCACAAAACCTTGCCTTTCTATTTTGAATATATGTATACTGGGTGTTTCGTTATGCGGTAAAAAGGTAAAAATTTCGTATTCCTGCGGAGCTAATTCTATAACAAAAAAGTTTATACAGGGTGTCTAGAAACTCATTCGACAAACTTTAGGGAATGATCCTTCATTAAAAAATAAAACTAAAAAAAATATGTAAATATATGTGATAAACCTTATACTTATTTACCTACAAGGTGCCAAAATTTAATATATATATATATATATATATTTTATAATAATTTTTAGGTTTATCAATTCAGATTTTGTCGACGAATTTAAAGGAAATTTTTAAAATATTTACGAATGTTAAAAATTTTAAATAATAATAATCTATACAGGGTGATTCCACAATCGATCACGAAACTTAAGGGGTGATTCTACTTGACAAAATAAGGATAGAGCTTTAAGCTTTATATTTTTTTCCAAAATATCATTCGTTTTCGAGTTACAAGCCGTCAAAGTTCAATTTTTATTTTGGTGTTTTCGCCATATTGCATTTATTTTTTAACCAATCCAGTTGATATTGGGCACACAAATCGAGCTTTGCAGATTCTAAAATTTTAAGACAAAAGTACTTTTTTAAACACCGCCAGAGGGCACTTTACCTAAAACTTAAAATTTATTTACATCATAACTTTTTTATTTTGACAAATATCGCAAAGCTGATGGCATCATTTTATAGACAATCAAAAACTTAAAAAATAAGGTACTCTTTATTAAAGTCGATAAACCTCACCGTTTAGGCACCAGTAGACATCAAAGTTTTCATCAGATTTCAATCAAATTACCTATATACATACATACAGGGTGTCAGTAACTCAACCGACAAACTTAACCAAACAATTCTACTAAAGAAAATAAGAAAAAAACTTTATGTAAACATATGTCCCAAACGTCTTAGTTTTTAAACTACGGAGTGTTAAAAATTAAGAAAAAAGTTTCTGTGAAGCTCTACCCTTATTTTGTCAAGTAGAATTGCCCCTTAAATTTAGTGATCGATTTTTGAATCACCCTCTATTTTTTATTGATTACTTTATATTTAGTTATTAGCTGATATGAGCATGCCGAGAAATAGTTTTTATTTACGCAAAAACCGTATCAGAAATTGGTTAGAAACTAGACGGAAATTCAGAATATTGTTTTTATTTTAGGAAATATAAAGGTATACACAATTTTTTATAGAAAATATTTGCTGTAAATTCTCTACTGACAACACTGGTAGAAATTTAATTTATTTTGTACATCAAAACATGTCCGATAATGAATAAGAAATGTTTCCTGTAATTATCAAAAATATCTAAATTTACATAAAAGCTATTTTAAAAACACGATTTTTAACACCCTATAGTTTATAAACTAGGACTTTTAGAACATATATGTAAAAAAATTTACTGATGTTTGTATAGTATTTAAAATACCCACTAGAGGGCACTACACACGGTTATTCAAGGGGCATGCCGGGCCCTAGTTACAAGTAAAAGTTACGGGCCCTTCATTGCAAAAAAAAAATGTCACCCTAAAATAAAGTTGAAGAGCAAAAAAAAGGTTCTCACTTCCTCAAAACTAATACTGTTTACATTACTTTCAAAATTACCCTTAAAAAAGTTGAAAAACTAAAAAAGTTCTGATTCCATAGCTTCATTTAGGTATTTTATTCCGCGCGGGCCCCTACAATCAGTCCGGGCCCCGGTACCACGTGTAACGCACTCTCGGCGGCCCTGGTTGTAGTAATTAAATCCATTGTTCATTGCCAAATTGTTAATTACATTAAAAATAATTGACAAATTAAAGTGATTTTATTGAATGTAATAATAAACAATAGGTAAGAAAAGTATTACTATATTTAACAATGGCTGCAAGTTAACCCAGAAAAGGCATACAGGGTGTCCCATTAAAAAAACCTGTATTTTACTATCAAAATCAAAAACACAATTTAGTCTATAAATGCATTTCATTGTAATTCTTTATTTTTAAAGGGCCAGTGTAAAACAATCTTGGATTTAGAGTATTAACAAAGTTGCACTTACGGTATACACTTAGTTGGATAACTCATGTGTATCGGGAAAAAACAAACCTTTATGCATATCTCCACACTTAAAAAAACGTGTTTCTGACCTTGCACAATTAAACCAAAAAATACCCAACAAAAAAGCCAAATTAGGTTTTTGGGATTTATAGTTGGAAGCTTTCGAGAAAATATCGGAAAGACTGGCTCTTACGCACCACGCTTGGTTTGGATAACTCTGTATATCAGGAAAAAGCAAACCTTTATGTATATATCTCCCCACACTTGTAAAAAAAACAGTTTTTTTAACCTTATACAATTAAATCAAAAAATGCCCAACAAGCCCAAATTAGGCGGGATTTATAATTGGAAACTCAAGAGAAAATAAGAAGAACTGGCTTATACGAAAAAGGTAAAAAATTTAACTTACAGAGTAAAAAATTGATTTTTTATAGACCGTAAGAATTAAAACAAGTTAACCCAGAAAAAAGGCATACAGGGGTGTCCCATGAAAAAAAAAAGAAATGTATTTTTTTCTATCAAAATCAAAAGAAACACAATTTGTCTATAAATAATTTTTATGTTTTTCTTTATTTTTAAAGGGCCAGTGTAAACAATTATAGAACAAGGATTACTTACGGTATACACTTAGTTTGGATAACTCTGTATATCAAGGAAAAAACAAAACCTTTATGCATATCTCTCCACACTTATAAAAAAAAACATTTTTCTGACCATATACAATTAAATTAAAAAATCACTAACAAAAACACCCAAATTAGGCGGGATTTATAGTGGAAACTCGAGAAAATAAGGAAAGACTGGCTTACGAAAAAAGGTAAAAGAATTTTGGTGGTGTGTATTTGGCGGAACGAGCGTAATGAATCTTTATCACTCACGAAAACGTAACTATTCTTGTTTGGGGCCGAAATTAAGGATTTTGGCAGTACCGTCTGAAGGTTTATTGGAGCTGGGAAGAGCACAAGATGAGGAACAATTAATACGGCGAATTTTGAGAAATTAGAAAAGAATGAACTTGGGCCGTCCAAGCCTCATGAGAGACATTCAGCAGCCTCTCAGTAGGCAGAAATAGGCTAACTTCCATGTTTCCTGACATGAGCCTCTTTAGTTGAGAAATCGGTTAACGAGCCCCATGACCTTTGGTCAGTGTTTAAATGTTTCTTCATTAAAAAA